>CAMZMU010000036.1:2402306-2701618 GCA_947311845.1 Poa pratensis | reverse complement strand
AACAAGTGCATCAACGTGCAAATGATACATGTTCATTAGTTGTATGACCGGGCTTCCATTGTAGCTAATTCATTCGACGAGGACTACCTTAGATGCAATTAAATCTCCACCATGTAGTTCCATCCTAAGTTCTTTTTCCATTCGTATGTCTTCGTCTATGCTTCTCTTTTCTACTGCTTAAATATTATAAGAGAACATATCACTTTCAACGTCACAATGTGATTTTATACTTTTTTTTGTAGATACTTTGTAATATTCTACTAACTCATGGTTTTTATAATTATGTCATGTGAATATTTAGGTACTTCATCATCATTGATGATTTATGGGATATAAATGCGTGGAAAACAATCAAATATGCTCTACAGGACAATAAAAATGGAAGTAGAATCATCACTACAACTCGTAATGTTATCATCTTGAGACAATGTTGCTCCTCAGATAGTAATATGAATTATAGTATGAAGTCACTTTCTCTTGCCAACTCGTGGAGGCTCTTCAATGAAAGAGTATTTGGAAGTATGAACAAATGTCCTCTTGAATTGGAGCAAGTATCCAGAGATATCTTGAAGAAGTGTGATGGGGTGCCTTTAGCCATCATTACTCTAGCCAGTTATTTGGCGAATGGACCACATGGGCACAGAAAACAAAATTGATAAATGGTCTATTTTGTTGGACTCCATTGGCCATGGACTTGACAAATTCGATGATAGTGTGAAAAATATGAAAAAGATATTATCATTCAGCTATTATGATCTTCCTTCTCATTTGAAAGCTTGTTTATTATATCTAAGTGCATTTCCAGAAGACTGTATAATTAGCAAAGATCGATTGATAAGGCTTTGTGAAGGAAGAAACAAGAAACAGTCAATTTGAAATTGCAGATAGTTACTTCAGTGATCTGATAAACCGAAGCATGGTCATACGAGAAACATTCATGCTGATGGCCGGGCGGAAGCTTGTTGTGTACATGATATGATGCTGGATCTTATATGTGATTTGTCCAATCAAGAGAACTTTATGACGTAGTGGATGTTACGAAAGCCTCCGAAAAACAAAAGGTTGTAATGAAGGAAACATATACAGAAAGAAAGCTTCGCAGGTTGTCCCTCCAAAAGGGCATAGCAGATCTTTCCACTACTCAGTTGGTTACGAGGAGCTTGTCACAAGTGAGGTCTTTTACAGTCTTCAGTCCAGCTATTAATCAAATACTTCCTCTTTCGGAATTTGAAGTTTTACGTGTATTGGATCTAGAAGGCTGTAATCTTCGAGGTATTGATCTTAGACATGTAAAGAATTTATCACACCTCAGATACCTAGGGTTAAGAGGTACAAAGGTTAGCAGCCTCCCAATGGAAATAGGGGAGCTACGGCTCTTGCAGACCCTAGACGTACAAAAACTGATACAAAAGTGTTGCCTTCAAGTGTGATTCAGCTGGGGCATTTGATGTGCCTAAACCTTGGTACGGGTATGGAGCTACCAAAAGGTTTAGTAATCTGACATGCCTTGAACAGCTGACAGGACTATGGGTTGGCTTTTCTTCTGAAGACAGTGCAAAAGAGCTCGGCAATTTAATCAGGCTTAGGGAGCTTTCTCTTAGATGGACGGAATCGCCAACTTTGTTGGAGTCCATATGCAGACTGCATAAGCTCGAGAGTCTGGAGATTTTGTCTTCTGTTCGTGCTCGTGACATAGTTATCAATTTTAAGCCGTCTGCAAACCTCCGTAGGTTTAAAGTTAGCGGATACCTCAAGAGCTTGCCTACATGGATTAATTCTTCATTTCTTCCTGTACTCTCCTACCTTGATGTGTATCTCCATGAAGTGCAAACCGAGGACATCCAGATCCTTGGAATGCTGCCGAATTTGCGTTATGTCTCCATGGAGATGGCTCTTGCACCAAAAGACCCTAGACAAATTAGAGTGGAAAGGTTAGTGC
The DNA here is from genome assembly GCA_947311845.1 of Poa pratensis. Classification (NCBI taxonomy): domain Eukaryota; kingdom Viridiplantae; phylum Streptophyta; class Magnoliopsida; order Poales; family Poaceae; genus Poa; species Poa pratensis. Next base: position 2,699,679 of record CAMZMU010000036.1, on the reverse strand, counting down.
TTAGAGCTGGTGCCTTCCCCTGCGCCAGAGTGTGCCTTTTCAACAAAGTTATGCTGGTACATCCTATACTTGAGCGAGGGCTATGCCCATGGTTCAACGGATTCGCTTTGGTCTCCTATATGATGACAACTTGTGCATACAGAACCTCCCTTCGCTCAAGCATGTCCGAATTGACATTTCCAGGAGGTATTCCGATGATTCTGTTTATGACGTGCTGACACGTGTGGCGGAGGACCATCCCAATTGTTTGACCCTTCGTTTTAATAGTTTCTTGTCATGAAACAAGAGGTAGAGTATTCACCCCGTTTCCGTATTTGGAATAATGCATCTAGTTCAGTCCACTGTTTTTTAGCTGCTCTAACCATTCTTTCTTTTGAATTCCAGGAGGTGAGTGGTGAAACAAATCCTGGGTCAAGGTACCTTTTCTATCAACTTTTTTATAGACTAGAAGCCCTTATTCTTCTTTCAGCATCTCCTTTAGCTCACTGCCTATTAAATTTTCACAGCCCCACCAATGAATGAAATGCACCGACTCCATTCTGCAGGCCATCGTTTCTCCCGGCCAGCTTCATGCTTCCAATCATGTCTCCTCCATGTTTAATTCATGTTCATTATCAGTTGGCAAAACGATGTTCTGCATGCGTTGTCCAGTTTAGATTATTTTGCTGAATCTGGTTTGTTCGGTGTGTAATAAGGCTATTTTTTTTTGACATTGTAATAAGGCTAGTTTGATGCACGAGGTTTTTGTCCCTTAGGTTATGTTTCAAGCAGACGTAGCTAGAGGGTTTTCCTGGAACACATCAAACTCGTGGACATATTGGATCACTTTCGATTGTTATTATGTTAAATATTGTTTCAGCAGTGTTCGTCCGACAAAATAGGACGTATGACTGGATTTTCTTTCCCAGCGTTCCTTTTCCACGCAGTGTCCCCTCATGGCGCGATTGAGGAACACCGATCAGCTTAAGGTCTGGAATAAAGTCAACACAAAACTCATGATCTCCTCTGTTCCATAACCCTTGGAGATGCTTTTTTCAAGCCTAGCATGGTTATGAACGTATTTCTTTAAGACTCCCATGACCTCTCAAAGGGGAACATGTTGTGTAGAAATACAGGACCGAGAACTTGAATCTCTTCGACTAGGTGAACTATGAGGTGCGTCATAATATTGAAGAAGGATGGTGAGAACACCAACTCGAAACTGACAAGACATTGGACCACATCCTTCTGTAAAGTTCCTAGAGTTAATGGATTGATCACCTTCTGAGAATTGCATTGAGAAATGAACATAGCTTCACAATGGGTACTCGAACATTTTCCGGTAGAAGCCCCTCAATTTAATCGGAAGTAATTGTGTCATAATCACGTGGCAGTCATGAGACTTTAGTTTTTGGAACTTTTTCTCTGCCATGTTTATTATTCTCTTTATATTCGACGAGAAACCAGACGGGACCTTGATACTGCTCAGGACTTCAAAAATATCTCCTTCTCTTCTCTGGTAAGAGCGTAGCTGGCAGGACCTGATACTTCTCTGGATTCAGGTGGTCGTCTCGTTCGTGCATACGTTGGTGGTCCTGCCGTGATTCCGGTGTATCTTTCGTTTTACCATACACACCCAAGAAGCTTAGCAGGTTCACGCACATATTTTTCGTCACGTGCATCACGTCGATTGCAGAGCGAACCTCTAGGATTTTCCAATAGGCTAGCTCCCAAAATATAGAGCACTTTTTCCACATGGGTACGTGTCCATCAGCGTCATTCGGAACAGATAGACTGCCAGGACCATTTCCAAAGATTACTTTTAAATTCCTGACCATGTCATATATAACATCACCATTAGGGCATTTAGGATTCGTCCGGTGATCTGACTCACCTTTGAAATGCTTGCCTTTCTTTTTTACGGGATGTTGTTTTGTAAGAAATCGGCGATTCCCAGGTACACATTCTCGTTTCCCAAATGTATACTTTCAGTATCACCTAAACAGTGCGTGCATGCATTGTATCCCTTGTTTGACTGTTCTAAAATGTTACTAAGAGCAGGCCAATCATTGATGGTTACAAACAGCAACGCTCGTAGGTCAAATTCTTTTTGTTCGTGCTCATCCCACATAGGTACACTTTCGTCATGCCACAACTGTAAAAGTTGTTTAACCAATGGCTTCAGGTACACATCAATCTCGTTGCCGGTTGCTTCGGCCTTGGATGAGCACCGCCATCATAATGAACTTCCGCTTCATGCACAACCAAGGAGGAAGGTTATAGATACACAGAGTCATAGGGCAGGTGCTATGACTGAAGCTCTGCTCCCGAAAGGATTAAAGCCATCCGTATTTAGACCAAATCTTAAGTTCCTTGCGTCAGCTGCGAATGTCGGGAACTCCCTGTCGATTTTTCTCCACTGCGACTCATCAGCGGGGTGTCTGAGCATAAGGTCTTTCTTACGGTCTTCTTTGTGCCATCGCAACAACTTGGCATGCTCTTTGTTTTGGAACAAACGTTTCAACCGTGGTATTATAGGAGCATACCACATCAACTTGGCAGGAACCCTCTTCCTGGGGCACGGCTCACCCTCAATATCACCAGAGTCATCTCGCCTGATCTTATACCGCAATGCACGCATATCGGGCATGCATTCAAATTCTCGTGCTCACCGCGATAGAGGATGCAGTCATTGATGCATGCATGTATCTTCTGGACCTCTAATCCTAGAGGGCACACAACTTTCTTTGCTTCGTACGTACTGGGGGGCAATACGTTATCCCTTGGAAGTATCTTCTTTATTATTTTCAGCAAATTTTCAAATCCCCTATCAGTTGAACCATTCTCTGCCTTCTATTACAGCAATTCCATCATGGTACCAAGCTTCGTCTGGCCATCTTCGCAATTTGGGTACAATAATTTTTTGTGATCCTCTAATATGCTCTCCAAATTTGACCTCTCGTTTTCACTTCCGCTGTTTATCTGTGCATCAAGAATGGCCCGACCAAAATCATCATCCGGCTCATCAACAATGGGCTCTTCTTCAGCTTTGTCTTCTACCATTAGATTATCACCGTCTTCAGTGAACGTAGGATAGTTGTCATTATCCTATTCTTTTTCATTTTCTTCCATCATAACCCCTCTTTCTCCGTACTTGGTGCAACAATTATAACCGGACATGAAACCGGACTGCAACAGGTGGACGTGAATGGTTCTTGACGTCGAGTAATCCTGCGTATTCTTGCAGACACTACATGGACAAGAAATAAAACCACTTGACGGATTGTTTTTATTAGCAATACGGAGAAAACTTTGCATGCCATTGATAAAGTCGAGACTGCGTCGGTCACTATACATCCATTGCCGTCTCATCTGCATTATATAAATATATCAAAAACCATTGCACTACATCATGAATATATAATACTGACCAAATTAATTAATACAAGTTCATCACATTAAAACCAAAATAGAGTAGTGCCCAAATGTAATACATAGTTCTAATGAAATATACATTAATTGAAACTAACATACAACCATCTAAAGAATTTAAATCCAACAACAAATGCGATCAAAATCGCAACTAAGATAATTATTGAACCAACAACATAATGATACCATGCCTCTTGACTAATGGCATATTTTCTAATCTTTTTAAGCTTCAAGCGCATTGCATTTATCTTGATCTCGTGATCCAAGCGCATTGCCTCCATCTTGATCTCGTTATCCAAGCGCATTGCCTCCATCTTGATCTCATTTTCATCGATGACGTCGGCAAACTTGAACTCCAAATTCATCTTCTTCTTCAATTCTTTTCAATTTTTCTTTCAAATCATTGATTTCTTTTTCAAAAAACTCGACAATAGGGTCTTTCGGAATTTCCGGTTCAACTACCTCCTAGATAAATATATATCTATGTCAAGTTGGTCGACATAATTGTTATAAACACGAAATTAAACAAATATATAGCTATAACAAACAATCGTACCATATCCGAATAAACACGAAATTAAACAAATATATAGCTATAACAAACAATCGTACCATATAACAATCTTGTGGTGCTTCATCCATTTGTTGTACCAACCCTGTCTCTGGAGTCTGTATGTTATCTTTGTTTGCTTTTTCTTTATCTGGTCATGTGATAGTAAATCTTGGAATTAACTGACTGAGCATAAAGAAAACTAGAAAGAACCATGAAAAATTGTGTTACAACCTGTTGTAGGTGGTGCCTGATCCTTGGGCAGTTCATCTGTGAATCGATGTTATGCTGTTCCAATACAGACTCTGGAGCCATTATTGATTCAGTAGTTTCTTTGTTCTTTTCAGTACCTGGCATAAAGAATCATGGGATTTATTAGATCATAATAAAATAAGTAGATTAACTATAAAAAAGACAAACATTCTGTTTTGGTCTTTTTTTTTTGTACCAAGATTGTGAACAGGACCTGAGGTATTGTTACTGATCATCTGTTTCTTTTTCTGAGCTTTCTTGCTTTTTTCTTGCTTGATTGTCCTGAAGTTTTTATAAGATTCTCGTAGATGGTATGTAGTCTGTTGTAAGTGATGTAGAAATTGATCTTCTGCTGTCCCGTTCTCATCAGATCCAAGTGAAGCCTTACTTGTACCGTCTTGAGTTGTCGGTATATTGAGTGAGAGCTCGTATGTTCTAGACAGCAAAGAATCAATTTCTTCAAATGCTCTTTCCGGCTCAGTGCTGCTGCATCCTTCAACTTGCCCTTTTGTTCCACTTGTACTTCCTGTTTTAAAACGTTTCCTATGTGTCCTTTGTTCTGCAGAAGACTCGGCTACTCTTTTCATTGGAGTTTTTGCCTGGTAGTAAACCACGTCGTCTGGTGCTTTCCACTGGAAAAAATTCACGGTAAAGAATAATTAGTTATATCGAAACAAAATATTCTATGTTACTGAGAGTACAAATATAGGCATAGTATAGTTTAAATTTAATTTTTCAAAATTCTCTCACCGGTAAGCTGCCGTATTGATCGTCACCTACACGGTCTGCTTTTGCTAGTTTCTTCAGCTTGTTTGTATCCAAGTAGTGTGTGCGAGGTGTTCTCTTATCCATATCAGATAAATTTGTTTTGAGGCAGCAGTCCAGATATATCAGCACTGGTGCTACAGCGCACCCTGGTAAATACTTTCCTTTGGATTTTGATCCTTGGAAGTTTATAACTGCTCTCTTTAGCTCATCAACGATCAACTGACAAACGTCCATTTCTTTCAATTTTTCCAAGTCAAGGTTTTTCACCCATGTTGCCTCTCTTGCGACCCGTACAGATGTTCCGGGGCAGATGACTTTCATGCACATTATCAGCATAAAAACTTGCAGGGCCAAGTCATCGTTCTTCTCATCTTTTACCAAACTTGTCAACAGTGTCCGTAAATGATCTACGTTGATATGGTCACTCCTCCTATATCCAAGATCTTTCTTTAATTCAAATAAATCCTTGTCGTTGCCATTTTCTGAAAATCTGGGAGCTGTCTTGGTGCCATGAGGCAGTCCAAACAATTTATGGATTGCGTCAGCAGTTATCTGTATAACTTTGTTTGGTACACCAAGGTCCAGTATCATTGTTTTTGGATCTATTTTTTCCATAAGGAAGTAGGCCAGGCGACGATCAATGTTATTTTTCACTTTTCCATCCAGCATAGGTCCGAGACCTGCTTTCCGAAGCCTGTCTATATGGCGACTCTTCAACAATGCTGCGCAGTTGTAGAACTCTGCTAGGGAGCACCTCATAGTTCTTTGATTCTCCTTCTTCAACTTTTTTGCTCCTCTAGGCCTTTGAGCAACCTTCTTCTTCTTCTTCTTTTGCTTATTCTCACTCTTTTTTGTCCTTGGCCTTCCCTTCTTCTGCAAAAATAAATAAATATATGTATCAGTATTTAAGTCATAACAAGATAGTACTACATTGCATGTTCATTCAACCCAACTAGAAATTTAGTCGGTTACCTTCAAACTGTGACTGTCTTCCTCAATTTGTTCATATTTGTCATCACTACTATCTTCTGGTTGACTACTGGCATCCTCTTCGTCCTCTGTGTCTTCCTCAATTTGTTGATAGTTGTCATCACTACCATCTTCTTGTTGACTACTTGCATCCTCTTCGTCCTCTATGTCCTCATCTGCACAATTCTTCTTCTTGCCAGCACTTGCAAATCTAGGACTTGTGCGTGTGCGCACGGATTTTGCTGAAGCAGAATATTGTTGGGCTCCTTTTTTTCTTTCTTGTCCTGTAGTCCTCTTTCCCACATTCTTTTGTGTGTGTTCGGCAGACGCTTCTTGCTCTGGTTCAGATGCCTTCCTTTTCCTTTCCCTTGCCCTCATCACTGCAGAATGTTCCTTTTTCTTTAGTACTGAGTCTTCAGAATTCTCTGGAGGTACCACAGCTAGTGGCTTCTCCAATCTGACCACTGAAGAGAAGTTGTTACCTTGTTCATCATATACCAATGGGTGTCCAGAATCCATGAACCACTTGTTGTTTTGAACCCTTGATTTCCTGTTGTTAGAGCCTGCAGTGTAAAAAATTACAAGAGTCTCAGAATTGGTATTGCTATGTAGATTGAATATGCAAAAATTAAAACATCGAAATCTCAACGATAAAAGTATGATATAAGGTATGCACAACCCAACACTAAAATTGGAGTAAAACATAATTAACTGCTTGGTTGTGCATCACTTATATCAAGCTTCTAACTAAGTACGTACAAGCTATGGCTTTCATATCTTGCATGGAACAGATTTCTGCCGCACTTCTTATTTCTCTTTAAGAAGAAGAAATGGTCGAAAATTATAGAACCCATAGCTGAGTATTGCTTGTTTTCTAGTAAAACTGTTTGTGTGCAAAGAAACTAACCTTCAAAATGAGAGTCCCGGCGGAGTTGATGTCGAAGGCGGATTTGAAAATATACCGATGGCTCTGGGGCGTGATTCCAAAATCGGTGAGGTCCTGAGGTATCTTGACGCCGCGATGGCTGTGCGGCGCGGTTCTGGCCGCTCCGGGCGGCGGCGCTGCTCTCTCCGGACAGATCTCCGGAGTCACCGCGATTTCTAGATGTCGACGGATCTGCGGCGTTGCGACGATGCGGCGAGATCTGGAAGGCTGTGCGGCGCGGTTATGTGCACTCCGGTCGGCGTCGCTTCTCTGTCCGGACAGATCTCCGGAGTCACCGCGATTTCTAGATGTGGACGGATCTGCGGCGTGGCAACCGCAACCGGCGGTGGTGGTGGTGGTGGATATGTTCAGCGACTGTTGACCCCTCTGACCTATCTCAAGGAGATGAGGAAATTTGTTCATAGTTGTCATAAAATAATACTAATAGGTTGTATTATTTTGTAAATTGACCACACGTGGTTCACTATGTACATGTTAGTTTGTGGGCATGTACATATTTTATCCAGTGTACATACACGCTTTGAGTCACGTACATCTTGTGGATCGTATGGTGTACAATAGTGCGAGTGCTCGCTCTATTTTAGTCGTACTTACTACTTAGTTTAGTAGCTTGGACGTACATGTGTATACTAGCTAGAGATTGTACGCGCGTCGAAAAGGTGAAAGTGCAATTTTGCTTTATAGAACGTACGGTCATGAACCCTGTCGAAGTACATGTTAGAGTGTAGGCATGTACATATTTTATCATTTGTACATCCACGCTGTTAGCCGCTGGTCGGAGGGTGTACACTTGTGTCAAAAAAGGTTCTGGGATTTCAGTCGTACTTAGTTTAGTAGCTTGGACGTACATGTATTTAAATTTTTTTTGTATGCAATTTTAGAATGTACAAAAATATATGTTTTTGTGATGTGCGTTACCACCTAAACTGGTTGTACGTGTTACGTTTTTGTTCTTTATAAACCATTCATATGTCATGTCAGGTGGTGTACAAGTGTGGCATGAAGTGAAGTTCAAGTCTGCCTACATCAGTCGTACATAATTTAAAACTTTTGGTTTTCATGTACGACATTATGGGTATATCTAACATATAAAAAAAACTATGTCCGTAGTTAATCTACACTTGACGTGACGTTCTCTGTTTATCTGTACGCGCGTTCAACAACTGGAAGTACAACGTAATATTATCCAGATGTACAGCCACAGCAGTCTGGGAAGTACAGGAAGCAGAACGTTGTTGTACACGATGCTACTGGATGTACACACGCGCTGGTACTAGATGTACAACACCGCTACTTGATGTACGCCCACACTGTTAGCGCATGTACACGCTGCTGCTACTACTACTAGATGTACAAAAATGTGTCCAATGGATGTACACTACGCTACTGCTGCTCGATGTACATAATGATGCCACTGGATGTACATGATGGTACTTGATGCACATCACACTGCTACTACTACTGGATGTACAAACATGCTGCTACCAGATGTACAACGTAATATTATTCAGGTGTACAGCCAAAGCTGTCTGAGAAGTACAGGAAGCAGAACGTTGTTGTACATACTGTCATTGATTAAGGCGTTACACTCCATGGTTTTTAAAATTCTTTACGGGGTACCCCACGTCCTCCACTTCTCTGTAACCGCTCTCCCGCTGCCCTTGCGATTTGTTTGCCACGCCACTCGGAGATACCCACGATCCTACAGTAACTTCCCTCCTACAAATACTGATCTGCGGCGAGTTTGTTCTCTCACAAATTCCCATTCTTTCCTGCTGAACCGCAAACAGTCTCTCTCGTTTTCCGCATTGACGATCGTCCCTGCGCCATGGAGCATGGTGGTTCGAGCAAGTCGAGGCACTTCGTCTCTGAGATTGCTCCTGGTCCTCTGGAAGAGATCACTTCGAACGCCGACCTCCTGTCCATCGCTAGGCTAGCGCGCGGTATTCCTGGAATGCGGAATTCTATTGAGGCTGACACAAAGTTTCCTTTTGGTTCTCCATGCCTCCTTCATTCTGATCCCATTGTTTTTCCTGATGATCGCACTGAAGAGGTAATCTCCATTCGTGTTTTTCCATTTGCCTGACTGTTTATCTTCTTTTCGTTGTTTTTTGTTTGAACACCATTTGAAAGACCATTCAAACTTCTGTAGGGCATCAAAGCGAAGGTGATGCCGTTGGATTTGCCATCCGCAGATGCTTTTGTGCCATGTGCCGATGGTGGCCCTGGACTGAAGCACTGGGTTGGTTCCAATGGTGAATGGGTTGCACTTGTTCAGGGCAATGCTCGTTGGTATCTTCTGAATGTATACTCTAACGTGGAGATCGAAGTACCTTGTGTGCAGAATGCAGGGATTATATATCACCACAGCCCGTATCACTACATCCATGACATGGCGCACATCAGGTTGAACAAGATCCAGATCGCCTCCACTCCTCAGTTTGCAGGAAACAAGTGGAGATATGATCTTATAGCAGTGTTTGATAAGTTCATTGCTATCATGCGTGGTGGGAGGGATGTTAACTGGAGGATCCTTCGTAATGATTATCTCGCTCCATCGAGGTATGTTGATGCAATACTGGATGTGGATAGAGTCTATGCTGTTACTGCTCCGAGAGGTGATGTCCTTCTTTGGGAACCAACTGTTTGGGGTGAGTTTACTTCTATTCAGAATGTTTGATTCGTAATGTACCCTTCATTTGATGTTAAATGTTGAATATATTTTAGGTTACATACTTGTTGTTCTAGTGATATTTTAAATGTATTTCAAATTTGTTAGTCTAGGATGGAGGAACGAAATCTGGAATGAAGATTGAAACTTTTCTTTTACTGTAGTACAGACTATAGGTTTCTCATGCATAGAATTAGTGCATAATAATTGGTTGCTGTTAGATTGTTATTGCTCGTTAATTTTATCATTAATAAGATCTTTTTTCTTTCCTGTATAAAATTTACAAGAAGGTTTTCAAATCTGTTTTTTAGGTTAGTATTTAACTTTTCATTTGTAGCTCTTCAGTTTTACTTGAAATTTTGAATCTGTTGTTTTATTGTTGTTTAAAATACATACAAAATTTGTTTCCATGTATATCACTGGATCTTCATGGAGTGCAGAGCATGACAGCTAAATGGTAGTACAATATTTTGCTAAAGTGGAAAAATAAATGGTAGTAAAAAGAGCACGAGGAGTAGAAAACAATTCAGGATAAATGGTTCTCAAAAATAATGTGGATGTAGGTACAATATTTTGCTAAAGTGGTAGTACAGGTAACAGCTAAATGTTTGTACGAAACTAGAGTAGTAAAAAGAGTATTCATTTTAATAATCCCAGTTGTAGCAGTAGCCCAGATTATAATTTAGGCTTGCATATATGGTACTAGTTTACAATAATCTTCAGTTTTAGTTTGAATTTAGCAAATGGCCGTTTGATTTTATTTTTTATTTTTTATTAAGTAGATTAGGTACATCTTGTCATGTTTTTTAATATAAATAAACTGAAACAGGTACCCGTGCTGGTCCACGAGTCATTCCTGCTCCTGTGATAGAGGATCTTCCTGGTGGCCTGGCAGGTGGTGGTGAAGATCAGAATGATTCCCGTTGCTGGTTCCTTGCTGTGGAGTCTGATGGCAGAATTATTTGGGTTCATACCAGGGGTGAACGAGTCAGCGAAGGTGCAGCGATTAATCACATGGGAAGGGATTTGTTGTCCTATCCGTCACTTCGTTGCGATGTCTTCTCCAGGGATGGAGTTGTTAGTGACCCTGTCAGATCAGTGTGGGTGAGGCAGGAGGAACTTCGTGGAGGCTCTCTGTTTGTTGGCACTAACTATCCATTCTTTCTGCATGCTCCTGCTGGTGCTGGTGTCATTGCTGCTGGACATGAACTGCAGGTTTTCAAGACGAATTGTGTGTTTGCTTCTCACTGGAGGTGCAACCAGTTTCCTAAACCAACTCCAGACTGGTGCCGCTTTGTAGTCAGCGGTGGACCTACTATTGGATCAACTTTCAACTATGCTGTAGCAAATATGGGTGAGACTGTTGAGACACCCATGTGGTTTGTGCCTGTTCTTCCTCAAGGCTGGTGGGGTTGGGGCAATGAGGAGTGAAGGATTATCCGTTGTCTAAGCAGCACCACCATCGTTTTTAGGTTGCTTGCTTCAGTTAGTTCCCTGTCATTATGTTCAGTTTGAAAAGGAACCCTAATATTTAAATTTGGATTATCCGTTGTCTAGAGACTTTTATCTTTTGTTGATGTTGTCGTTGATGTAAGACTGGATATTAAATTTGCGTTGTAATTTCCTTGTCATCAGCTTATATTGTGTTGTTTATTTTTTTGTCAAATATCTTTTAGTTATTTTCCTTACAGATACAGAAACAAAAAAAAAACAGACCGTTGCGTCGTGTTTTTTTTTTACAGAAAAGTATTGGAAACTGTGGTCATCAGCGCACGCTTAGTCGAGATGATTTTGGGATCAATTTGTTTACTATATAAATAAGTATAGAAATACGGAATGTATTTTGGAAGCAAAAATCTAGCTGAGTTATGTGCTAATTTATTTAGACGTGCCTGAAGTACAAGACAGTACAAGATTGCTTTGGAATTTCAAGTCTAGTTGAGTTTTATGTACGTTTAGTTCGAGGGAAAGTACAAGATAGCTTTGTCATAAAGTACATGTGAGTCATGTACATTTTGTTGGTGGGAGGGTGTACACTAGTGTCAAAAAAGGTAGTGCGAGTGGCTCTATTTCAGTCGTACTTAGTTTAGTAGCTTGGACGTACGTGTATTCAATATTTTTTGTATGCAATTTTAGAATGTACAAATATTTGTTTTTGTGATGTGCGTTCCTCTCTAAACTGGTTGTACGTGTTACGTTTTTGTTCTTTATAAACCATTCATATGTCATGTCAGGTGGTGTACAAGTGTGGCATGAAGTGAAGTTCAAGTCTGCCTACATCAGTCGTACATAATTTAAAATTTTGGGTTTTCATGTACGAAATTATGGGTTTATCGAAATATTAAAAAACTATTTCGCTAGTTAATCTATACCTGACGTTCTCTGTTTAACTAAGGTTCTGTACGCGCATTCAACAACTGGAAGTACAACGTAATATTATCTAGATGTACAGACAGATCTGACTGTGAAGTACAGGAAGCAAAACGTTGTTGTACATATTGTCACGGAGTAAGGCGTTACACTTGATGGTTCGCGGACTGTTTTTAAAATTCTTTTGTGCATGTACTATTGCGTACATGTACTATTGTTTTACTGGTTAAAAACACCGATTTCCGTTTCTAGAGGCGGTTCCTTTTTTTTCATGATTTTTTATATAAAAGATCGTGATAAATATATCGTGGCTTGGATGACGGGTCTTTAGATCGTGGCCCTGTGCGGTTCCAAAATTCCCTCTGCTGGTTATAACTGCTACATTTAGACTTCTATATTCGTCCGCCGCACCCTCTTTTCCTCTCATTGTCTTCCTCCTCGCAACATCAGTTCTCTTTGCCAACACTGTCCATATCTGTGTCTCTGTGCATAGGTTCCGTCAATGGAGAAGGGTGAAAGCAGCAAGCGGGTCAAGCATGGCTCCATGGTTGGTGTGCTTGCCTCTGGTCCTTTGGGAAACATTACCTCTCGGACTGACCTACTGAGCACTGGTCGCATTGCTCGTGGAGTCCCGGAAGTGCGCCGTTCAATCGAAGAAGACCCAAGTCTTTCTTTTGGATCTCCATGTTTGCTCCACATGGAATCCCCCCAACCTTTTAACTGGTCTGATCTGCGTTATTCCGAGGTATTTCATTTTGTCTTGGTTGATCATCCAATGCAGTGTTTGAGTGTAAGTTTTGATTGAAGTCAATACTATGGCTCGAAGTGATAATCTATTCTGAATCTCTACTTTCTTCGTTTCATGACTTAGTTAGACCTGAAATTTATGTAGAGATTATCCCATTTGGTTTTTTTGTTTAGTTTCGTTCTGGATCCATTGTTTTGCTTATCGATTTTATCTTGTTTCATTTCATTCTGTTTACAATTTTATTTAAACTTGGCTAGGGAATTGATGCATCACTCTTGCAACTGGACGGTCCCACGGTAGGAGCTTTTCTACCAGTCACAACTTTAGGCCGTGGAAACAAGCACTGGGCTGGTGGAAAGGGTCCATGGATTGCATTTGTCCGTGATGGTGCTCGCTGGACTCTGTTCAACGTGTACACCAAGGAAGAGATTGAAGTACCTAGTGTTCGTGATGTTGAGATTTATCCTGACAGTCCGTTCAGGTTTCACTGCGACTTGATGAGACTTGAACTTAAGAAGATCCAGATAGCGGTTGAGCCATACAACGTTGGGGATGGTGTCTGGCATTATTTCCTCATAGCAGTGTTTGATAAGACGATTGCTATCATGCGTGGTGGAGTTGATCCTCACTGGAGGATCCTGAGTAATGATTTTGTTGTACCGGCAAAATATGTTGATGCCATTCAGGACCTGCAGCAGAGGATCTACGCGGTTACAGCACCGCATGGGGATGTATTTGTGTGGGACCCGCTCGAATGGGGTTAGTAATATTCCTTTTTATACTTCTGAAATATTTATTAGTCCCATTGTCAAAATGTTTAATTAGGTTTGTTTGGTTAATTCTAAGTTCGATGGCTTGTTTTATGTTTTCCATTATTCACATGGTTTCTTATTCCAACTTTTGATTGTGTACGCATTATTTTATCATAGTTTGCCATAGTTACGAGTACTATTATTGCTAAATTCATTTTTTTTTCATGCTGCTTGCTAGCAGTTGTGTTGTTTTTTTTATTGATATTTTTTTATGTTTCAGGTGCCAGTGCAGCTCCTCGTGTCATTCGAGCTCCAGTCGTCGAAGATTTGTTAGGCATAGAACCAGTGTGGGGTGATTTCGGCGCTTTTGAATCAGATCAGTGGTTTCTTGCTTGCGGACTTGGAGGCAACAATGTTGTATGGGTTCATACCATTGGTCAGGCTGCTAGTGATGGAGCCCCGGTGAACCATATGGGTAGAGAGCTTCACACTTACCCCTTCCTGCGTTGCTTTGTTTATGCCAGGAATGTGCACCTTGTAGACACTGTCGAACCAGACTGGGTTAGGCAAGATCATCTGATGGGGAGCTCTCTATTTGTTGGGATGAACTATCCTTTTTTCATTGATGCCCCTCAGCCAGCTGCTGGAAATGTTGCAGCGACATTGCCCGTGTTCAGGCCAAACTGCGTGTTTGCTTCACACTCGTGCCTCACCCAGTATCCACTTCCAGGTGCTGATTGGTGTCGTATGCCTGTCAATCATGCCCCTGCAATTGGTTCTTCTTTGGTTTATCCTGCTCTTGGGTGGGGAGAATTCTATGAGGCGCCGATGTGGTTCGTGCCTACTCTACGAGACGACTGAGGATGGCTTTGCTGCGAAGCTGGCAGGCATGTGTGTTTGAAGAAGTCAGGATGGATATGTGGCTTCATGTATCAGATTGTGATTTGAAATTTCCAAAGTTTATTGTTTAGTTTGTAATTTTCAGTGAACTCAGTGTCTTTCTGTAGCTACTCCCTGTATCAGGTTTATTGTGATTTGTTGTATTTAACATGTCGCTGTTTGAATGTTTAAATGTACTTGTTTATGCAGTATACTAAAAATTTGTTTGTGTTATCACTGATCTCTTAATATTTTTGGTGGCATTGTTGATGATCTTAGTAGTTGCAATCTATATCCGTGTATTGGTTGTTAGGATGTACATGTCGAAATCACTAGTTAAAGGGTTCCCTTCCGGAAGGGAACCGCGCGTGCGCTCCGCGCGCGACACAAAATAGGCTACTCAGGCCGTATCATAGCCGTTCGTTGCCCATTGCAGTTTACGTACGTCACTCAAATGAGTTTCTGTACATCACCTAAACGAGTTTCTGTACATCTCTAATACAAACTTTGTACTTTCGTACTCTATGTGCATGCATTTATTATTTCGTAGCGTCGTTTTATGTTTAAATTTTGTTTTTATATTTTTTGTACCGATTGGGAATAATCTTAAAGGTTTTTTTAATTTCTGAGTACCGTTTAATTTATTTTATTTTTTACTAGGAGAAACTGTAATCCCCACCAACTCACCCACCTCAGTTACTCCACTGCAGCATTTATCTTAACCCACTTTATATCTCTCGGCAGATCTAGGTCCCCCACTCCGTCTTCTCCTATTCCCGTCCGTCCAAAACAAGTGCTTCCTTCGTAGGAAGAAGTAAAATCGTCCATAGCAGGCCATCAAGGTTTGTAGTTTCTATCATTTTTGTTGCAGTATGTGTGACAGCTTTTGTCTTTCTTTTTTGCCACTTGATCCTCTTCGACAAATCCCCGCTTTTTTCTAGATCTACTCTGTTTTAATGATTCTAGCGGTATTTGTAGTACTTTTTTCTTGTTGTTAATCAGATGGATGCCTTGTTAGATCCATGCCTTGTTATTGAATAGTCCCACCCTTTTTCTGATATGTGTATCACTCTAAAACTATTTTTCGTTAAATCAATCTATATCACAGATCTGCTAGATAAATAAAGAACAGCAATTGCATTTATGATATATATGTTTTTTAGCCCCATTGTCGTATAATGGTCGTGTATTTCTATTTTCTTTTTTGTTTGAGTCTATCTAGATGAAGTGTGGGACTTGTGGCAACCCTGCTGAAGCTTGCAACAACAACAGGGACAAGCTAGTGTGGAGGTTCAACATTCATCTTCGAAGCAACTTTCAACTTTACTCGGTTTGTACCTATAGCTAAATTTTTTATGTTGTTTTATTACTACCTAAAAAGTGTTTTGAGTTATAGTCTGATTTTGTTCTTCATTTTTTTACCTAGAATGTTCCCTGTTTCATGAGGTTCATTATCAAGCACGCAATGTTCAACCACATGACAGTTAAAACTACTGACAATGAAGCTTACAACTTTGAACTGCGTAAACTGGAAAGCAAGACTAGGATTCTCGGTGTTCAGTACAACAAGTTCCTAGAAGATTATAACATGCAGCCTTCTGACATTATCGATCTTGACTGGCAATTCCAGAAGCCTTATCTTTTGTTGCATCCTCGAGATAAGGATGGTATTCCAAAACAAAGAATTGTGCAAAGTATAGTCGATTTTCTTTGTTATCGTTTTTTAATTATTGTATTTTATTTAATTTGTAGTTTACTTACCTATCTTTGCTTATGATTTGTTTCTTCCTTTTTTTTTCTTTTTTACTTTTTTTGCAAAACAGATGTGTATGCTTTTGAGGAGTCAGCATCAGCTGTTGTCATCTCTAGAGGTGTCAACCCGAACCCATATGAGGTTGCCAATATCAACCATGCTGTTCTTATGCATGGAATAGGAAAGGGTGCAGTGTTCATCCACAGGTTGACTAAGACAGATCTCGGCCACACCGGATTGGTATGCATTATTTTTCCATTGTTATTGCTTGATTTTTTTCCGTTCGAAGTCTGATCTGTTTTAACAATTAACCTTTTTCCACTCTGACAATAGCTGTTCGTTTGATTAATTTTGCAGCGCATCCCAAAGCTCATACTGTCAGTGATAGGCGTGCCCATAGAAGGGAGAGCACATCTTGTGTTGGGTCAGCAACATCATGTTACTGTAGCAGACTACACCCCAGTTGGAGATGGAAGGATTCGTTTCACGGCTGGCTGGGGAAATTTTGCTCGTGACTGCAAACTGTACAAGGGAATGTTGCTGCTCATCCTGTTCCACGACATCAACGGCGAATTCCAGATCACATTTGATGCTGTTGGCCACTGACCTTCGTTTAAATATGTTGCCTTACATGCTTCAATGATGTTTCTTGTATCTGAAATTTGGTACCTGGCTTGTGTTTAAGACTTTGTCTTTGCTCTACTGCACTCCTAAAAGTACCTCGTATGATTTTATTAAATATTATCTGTGTTTCCAGCGATCTCTCGCTATTTTATGTTTGTAGTTTCGTCGTAGGAGTATAGTGTTTTGTCTTCGAAGAATTTGACATGTATATCCATTTACGTGTTATAGTCGTACATTTCATACTACAGTGTATGTACATCACACCAATAAGAGGTGTACACAGGTTCTATACGGGTTGTACGAGTATTTTCATTTGGTGTTGTCTGTCTCGTAGCGCATACAGTGTACAACAGTGGCATATAATAAGTTCAAGATTTAATTTTGCAATGTGTAAGTTTGTGTCCACGTACAACAGTGGCCTAAAAAGTGAGAACAATTAATACAGTGAATACAGGAACATACTATGTACATCTATGTTATACATCTGATAGGACGTTCCCTTCCTATAGTGCATGTACATCATTGTAAGAACAGTTGTACATGATATTATGCATGACTGTACAACATTCAATTATGAGATGTACATGTTCCTGACTTGTAACGTGGACATGCGTGTATTGGTTATTTTGGTGTGTACAGGGGTAACAAGGGTGAAGTACAAAAAGTTGTACTCTTGCCATGCTTCACATCTGGTAGGCGTACGCCCCTTCATATAGTGTATGTACACCGTTGTAAGAACAGTTGTACATGATATCATACATGGGTGTACAACAGTGAATTATAAGATGTACATCCACTGTCTAACCACATCATTCTAAAAAAAAGTTGTACATGGTTTTTATATGGGTAGTTCGAGTGTGTCATTTGGTGCCATCCGTATCGTAGCACACACGGTGTACATGCGTAGTACATATCGTTGTACAGCAGCGGCATAAAAGAAGTACAAGATATAAAATTGTGAAAGTACACTATTTAGTGTTGAATGTATTTTTCCTCGGAAATTTACCTTTAAATAGTTTTGTCGTAGTGGTAACAGTTCTTGGACTGAGACACCAAGCAAAAAATCAACATCAAGGTCACTACGATTTTATTACAAGACATTGCAATGGCACGACGGATAATCACGCCTGTACGATGAGAAGTAAGATATCAATAAGATAAAGATCTTTGAGTTGTAGTATTAGATTATGCAAATATGTTTTCCAAACAATCATTTCAGTATCAGCTGTTTCTAAATTATGTACAAGATATTACAGGCATTTAAATGTATAAACGTCCTGAATAAGTTTGTACATTTCTGGGCATATATGGTTCCAATGCGCATCCTTGCCCTGTTTCTTTATGACCCTGATTCTGTACTCACTTTCTCTGAATTAGCTGTTCCTGCATCTCCACTGCCAGATCTGATTTTTTTCATGTTAACTGGAAAATATAGTGTGAATCTTGTTAGTTCAGAGAAATAATTTTTCTGCCAGTAAAAAGAAAAAATTGAATTAAAGAACGTTAGTACTTACCATTGTACATACGTGGAGCAAATTGTAGAATCTCTTCTGGCAAATCCACCATGTTGCTGACACTGAACAACACTGTGTACAAGTACTCCGCGCTCCATTCAGGTACATGGGGCTGTAAGGACACATAAACCGTAAGTTAGATTTATTGATGTAATTACACAGCAAAGAACTTTGAATCGAGCTTGCTTACATCGTTGTCCACGATTTCTTTATACTTCATCTTGTTCTCAGATCTTTCATACACCATCTTCTCTCCATCGAAATGGTAAGCATAGCGTAACATGTAGAAGCCACACTGGTTGTATCCTTGTCGAGGGACTGGTATCCTTTTTTTCTTTTTTGCCAAGAGAACCCAGTCTGGTTGTTTGCTTGCATTGTATGCAGCGTCACCATACTTGCGCCTCAGAACTACTTCCATTCTCTTCATCTGTGTTAGTGCAAATTAAGCTCATTACATTATCTTGCTTCAATGAAGTAATAATATGCAGTGGTGTATACGTGTGAATTCAGTACTTACAATTTTCATGAGTTCATAATTGAAGGAGTTGTATGACCGAGCATCCACAGGTTTGTACAACTTCGAGTCAATGACTTGAACTAACCTTTTATATCTATTCATTATGTACAGGCAGTAATGTCTGCATTTGTAATAGGGCAGGAGTATCTGTTTTGAGTGAATGTAGAGTTGTAAGTCATACTTTTTTGTGTTATTGATTTGTAATTGAAACAATTGTTATGGAACCAAACTTACCAATTTTGACTTAAGCAGGTCTCCTGTTCCTGCTGTGTACTTGTCAAACATCTTCACTGCTTCATCTATGTTGAACCCCTCGAGCATTTCTGCATCCGTCTTGAAAATACCTTGTTTAATTTCCAGTTTTTGTCTGTCCAGTTCTCCATCAGCCAGGTCCATTACGCAAACTTGAAGGACATCCTACGGTGAGACAAGTTTCGAAGTGACAAAATCTGAATAATGTTATAAATCATCATGAATATAAAGAGCAGACTGAATGTTGCCAGGCCACGAGATCTTACCTTTATGAACCCAGGAGTCAACATCACTCGTTCGCCGTTCCTATAATGTTCATTAGTTTTAGTCCAAATATCGATGATATAGTCTATCACTTGACCTTCCATGCATTCTCCAGGGGCGAAAATATGCTGAATGTCTTCTCCAGTCATCTTATAAGTCTCTTTTGATTCAGGAAAATGAACATGTTTTCCTTCAAAGAGAGTAACCCTGCAAAATGGTGAGTACTGTTAGAATACATAGCGTAGCGTACAACTATGAGTGTACTGCAGTATATACATTTCCTACTACTCACTTTTTGTATTTTTCTCTTGTTTCTTCCCCCAAGATGAGATCAATGACCTTCTTTGCTAAAACGCCATTTTTAAACTGTAATGGACGATATGGAGCAACCGTTTCGCACACCTTTGTGGCAGGTGCAATTGGCCTTACCCCTGACAGTATGTCTGCTGAATCAACGATTTTCCTCCTTTTAAGCTTTTGTGGAGACTGTTCGTCTTCTGATGTTTGCAGTAGTGCGCTGTATCGATCAGGTGTTACTGCGTAACCGGCAGGGCTCTGTTTACCTGTCGATACTGCATAATCAGGAGGAGACAACAGTTGCAATGACGGGGTCTTAGTGTTGATTATTTCTTCTTTATCTGGTTTCTTCGGTTCTCCCTTCTCCACTACATCGTGCTGGAATTCAATCTCTTGTTTTCTCTTTCTTCTATTATACTCCATGCTGCAATTGTCTTGCTGGCTGACATTGGTGATACCTCCGGTCTTCTCACGTTTGTCTTCATCACCATCGTCGTCATCAATAATTACAACATCCAGGGGTTTTTTTTGCCTGTGGACGTCAAACTCGTTGGATTTGACCCCGTCTGTTATAATTACTTGTGAGATTTCATCCATTTCCAGTGACTTTCGATCTGGCCTGAGCTTTACACGTGGCACCATTAAGAGTCTGCCTACAATCCCGGGCAAGTCATCTACATAAATGAAACGAGAGCTTGTTACAAGTTAAAAAATTGCCTGTCCAGTGATTGCATGTGTCCTAGTACATGAATGAACCAAATGGATGTACAGACATTGCATTTGTTCTAGTACGTGAATTAACTAGTTGGATGTACAGGCAAAGGATGTTACTTAGCAAGCAGTCTAATTTCCTTCTAGTACAAGGTTAGCTTACAAAATTAAGTTGCTTCCCTGTCTTTACACATCCAGGTAGAAATAGTACGTAACAGGAAATTAAGTTGTTTACAAAATTAAGGTTTTAAAACAACTTAATCAAAGTCTAATATTTACATACACACTAGTACACTGATTTTCCCTTAGTTCAGAGTTCTCTTTTATGTCTAGTTAATACTACAGCATTTACAAAATAGTGGTCATGCGTCACGCCTGAAAGTAAGACTACACATGAATATAAAGACAGTATTAGACTGGATTGCAGACTGCCTTACCTTCATTGTAACCAATCAAACTGAAATCTATCTTCAATTTGTCCCAATTGAGGAGCATGTATAGAATTTTTTTACGGATCTCCAGTACGTGGCTGTTGTCAAATTTTAGCAACCAACGTCCATTCCAGTACATTATGATCATGAACATGTAGAACCCACAGTTTAGCCTGCATTAAATCATCAAAGTTAAACTTAAAAATGGACGTCTTTTTATCTTTTTTGCCTGTTGATAAAATTTCTACATTGTAAGAATCTTACGTTTCTCCTTGTTCTGGGACGGTAATCTTGCAGTGCTCGAAATCGTCTAAGGTCGGATAAGATAACTCGTCGTATCTTTTCCCCCCTAAAGAATCTAGAACATCAATATTGCTTTTGCTGTATGCAAGCTTCCATATTTCCTTTAGAATTCCGACCAATTTGAAGAAAAACTTTTCGTATCTTTTCCCCCCTAAAGAATCTAGAAGTTCGAATCTCTTTTTGATGTTCAATGCGACCACGAAATAATGGCCCATTTGTCCTTTTTCATCAGACTCATCCATGCAAGGGATCTTTATCTGTGTAGAAGATGCATTTCAAGAAATCAGATTTTTTCCGTAGCAAACAACTTAAAAATAAAAAGAAATGAACAAATTATTGAAGCTAGATAACGTACCATACTGTAATTTCTCAGACATCTGTTCGGGTTGTTTGGATCCATTGATTTGAGTAATCCTGATAGAGTCTTACGCTGCAGTTCTTGTTTCTTTGTTACTCTCATCTGTCAACAGAAAAAGATACATTGTCATCAATTCACACATAGTACTATTAATTTTAATAGCATAATTAAACCGATGGAGATTTATACAAAAAAGACCAGTAAGAGATAATTGTACTCACGAAGGTGTATAACGGTACTATTAGTGTTGTTGATGATTCTTCTGCTTCTTCTCGGATTATGTCGATTATGATACTTGCTACACTTGAATTAAGACCGGCATTATCTTTGAACGAATTAGCAATAGTTTCAAGTTTAACTTCTATTCCTGCTCCTTTTTCTCCATGTACGATGAATGTTGTTTCCCTGTTACGTTTAAACAAGGCGAAAAAACGTCAAACGGTCAAACAGTCATTGCATTTTATGTTATCCCTAACATGCATATGTAAAACTTTTGTAAATTAGTTTACTTTTTTTCTCCATGGTCTGTGCAGATATCTTTGTGCAGCTTCTGTATCATTTTTTCCATGTGTTCAATCTCTTCCGGTGCAGGTTCTTCCGGTGCAGGTTTTTCGGTGCCTACATAGAACAATCCGTGTGAATCAATAATAAGCGTAACATAGCTATAAACATGTGAAAACTTTGTTGGACTTTCCTTTTTGGTCTTCGATGCACCTTGAATATTTCGAACGAGCATAAATAAGTATGAGGTTTGCATTTTTTCGGCTGCTCAAAACTCTTCTCTTTGATTACTGATCCTTGTGAAAAGGGGACTACATAGTAGCAGGAAAGATCACAATATCTCATGATGTACATTGCCAGTTCAGCATGAGAAATTTTTTTCTTTCCTGTTTCCTTGTTTTTTTGCTGAAACGGGTTTTTTTTAAATAATAAAAAATTATAACTCCTTGCCTATATCTGCGGTAGTACTTGGAAGATCCTTTTCTATCGGTTGTTCTTCCACATGTTGTTTTTCCATCGACGTTGTGGCTTCAACCGAGTTTACAAGATCAGGAAGATCATTGTCTTGATCCTTGTCTTGATTATGATGTTTCGAAGTGTCATCATCTTTCGGATCACAAGGTGCTTCTGGTATCTGGGCGGTAGTTTCCTGAAGTAAATTATTACATGATATAAATGTCACGATATAAAAGTTTTTAGTTTGAAGAAAAACCATGAAACAATGGTTAGATTTGAAAAAGAACGTCATACTTGGTTGCATGCTGTCTCTTTGGAATTTTTGACGCTTTCAAGGCTTGATCTTAGCTCATCTTTATTTGCCTTGTCACAGTCTTGCGTGGCAATAAAAAAAAATGAACATATATATTAGATGGCCTGCACTGGTGAGTTAGTATTTGCCTTAGTGTGCAACAAAATAATTATAATAAATTCTTACCTATTTCTTTCCGTGATCTAGTTGGACGTCTTCATCATTAAAAACAAGTACACTCTCCGCAAATTCCAGACCTTCTGCATCATCCGATTCCTCTACCATCCAAGAAAAATAATAGAAAAATATTTTAGCATCATTGCACTTGTACAAACGAAATATATATAAGAAAACCTGATCCTCCTTATTCTTGCCTGTTTGTTCTTCAGGAACTTGGTTCTGTTCCTGAATCTCCTCTTTAGCAGCAGATTCAAGGTTCAGGTTATTTTCTTCTGCACCATCCTTCAGAGATGTCTCATCATGTTGATCCGAAGAATATCGAACCTTTTTCTGGAGCATCTGTTTGGTAGGAGATGCATCATCCATCTGATCTTCCTGTGACACATCATTGATCTATAAAAAATAAGAGTTAAGGTTAAGCTTTTGCAGCTAGTCTACAGTTTTTTCATTTAGTTTTTTATATTAAAATCTATAAGAATTTATTAATTGATTACCTCGTCAGGAGAAGCCACCACATCAATCTCTTTTAGCCTGTCAGCTGGTTCTAGTACTGTAGATTGTGACTTGTCAATCTCGCTATTTGATTTGCTTAGGTCTGTAGTTTATTTATCATTTAAAAATTAACTGATCACTAGATGTTACCTAGAGTATCTGGTTTATCAACCAGTGGATGTGTCACTTGTGCTTTTGTAGATGCATAATCCACTTGTGCGTTGTCTTTCTCTCCTCCTGCTGCATTCCCTGGAGGCATGTATGCCAACGAATCTTCATCAATATCTTTGTTTCTTCTGACGTTGACGTCGACCAACTCGGTCTTGCTACGACCGTCTAGAACCAGGGAAGTAGAGACAGTCGCCAGTTGTTGATCCTGCTAATCATGAATTCGAAATAATCATTTGTCACATGTTTGGATCAATAAGATCTACAAAATAAAATTTATAGATAAGGATGCATCATTAAATTACACTTTCAGCAGCAGCTGTTGCCTTTTTGTTATCCACCAATTCATTGTTGGAACCATTTCCCATATGAGGAGGCAACTTCACGTTTTCAAAATTCTCTTCAGACACCTGTTGATTTACATTCACAACGAAAAAGTTTTTAAAAAAAGGAAACAATAACGTATGACGGGGTATACGATTGATTTGTCAAGGTAATGTTGCAGTATTGGTTATATCAAGTTCAGCAATGTAATTTGTGTAGCTACATTATAGAGTGATAGAGAGAGCACCTTGATTTCTGGTTGTGGAACAATCACATTTACTGCAATACTGTCATCCGTAGATTGTTTCTCTACGCCTGCACTAGGCTGATCCTGTGTCTTCAACTTCTTCACAACCCCATCCTCTTGTTCCTTCTTCTTTCCTCCATTTCGTGGTTGTTTT
Source organism: Poa pratensis (assembly GCA_947311845.1). Classification (NCBI taxonomy): domain Eukaryota; kingdom Viridiplantae; phylum Streptophyta; class Magnoliopsida; order Poales; family Poaceae; genus Poa; species Poa pratensis. The sequence goes on along the minus strand of CAMZMU010000036.1, from coordinate 2,675,525 downwards.
AATCTCAAAACAGGTTGGTGTTCAGGTGGGATAACAGATTCTTGTTGATTGCCCTGAGGATTAATTAACAGGAAAAAAAAATCAGACTGGTAACAACGAGAAAAATAGTTGTACATGCACTAATATCACTGGAGTACAAAGTGTGGGCTATTGGTAGTTCATCCAAGTGTTTCAGCATGTACAAACTATGGGACACTTGTTTGTACGGGAACACAAGACTGGATGTACAAAGAGTAAAGAGAAGTCCTTGCACGAACACGAATGGAGTAAATAGTGTGGGCTATACAGTAAACTAGGGCTATACGAATAGTACACCAACTGAATTTCATGATGTACAAACTAGGGATGTTGGTAGTACGGGCACACATGACCGGATGAACAAATAGAAAAAATAGTTGTACACTCAAGAATATACACTGAGTACATAGCATACACAACTGGTAGTACATAAAAGGTTTTTTTTTTCAAGATGTACGAACTACGTATGTTTGTAGTACGGGCACAATTGACCAGATATACAAGTAGAAAAATAGTTGTACATGCACGATTATCCTGTTTGATTTACATACACGTTCCATTGTTGAAGGTAATGTTGTATTATTAGTTATCCAGTATTATTGGTTCTATCAAGTTCAGCAGTGTAATAAGTATAACTACACTATAAAGCGATATGTAAAGATAGAGAGAGCACCTTCTTTCGTGGATGTGGTACAATTTCATCTAATGTATTGCTGTTTTCCGCAGCAAGTTTTTCTTCAACTGCAATAGACCGATTCTTCGGTTTTTCCTTCCCATCAACTCCATCTTGTTTCTTCTTATATTTTCTAGGTTGAAATTCAGTTTTCTTTAATCCCACTTGCTTCTGTACAGACTGCCTCTTATTTGTTGGTTTCAGATTGGGCTCATCCATGTATTTCTTCAATGTATAACTCTGATCTCTCGCAAAGTTATTAACCAGATCAATAAGTAAACAGGTCTGCTTTTTAATTGATGATATAGATCTTCCTTCTCTAGAAATAACTTCAGCATCAACTTCCTGTTGAGGATGCAATTTGTCGCCTATAATACCGTCGAATGTCGGTATATTTTTGGCCAACTGTTCAACTTCTGCCAATTTTTCTTGCATCCTTTTTAGTACTTCGTTATCAGCATCAACAAATTTTCTTTTCTTGACACTAGGGATAGTGTCTGCTGGTCTCCAATCGATATCTGCTGCTCCACATCGGAAGAAGAACGGATGGCTCCAGCCCTGTATTTCATAGCAGGTTTTTCTTGTGCCTCATGTTCCTCGTATGATTTGTAAACTCGGTCAGCAGGCGCCTTCCATGCCTGAAATCATATTAATTGTCTGTCAGCTGAAAACGCAAAAAAGGCATCTACATTCAGACTTTTAGAAGAAAATAGAGTGCTTACTTTAATATAGCCAAAGTGAATTCCGTCTTCTTTCTTGACGGAGTCAGCGTTTGCAATTTTATGTAGATTAGCTTCTTTCAGGTATTCTAGTCTAGGAGTTCGTACAGTCATATCTGCAAGATCATTACATATCAATGAATCTAGATACAGCAGCATGGGCCCAAGGGAGAAGGCCTCTAGATATGACCATCTGGTTCTCTTTTTACTCTGCCACACCTCTGCCGATCTCTGTATCTCATCCACAACAAGTTGGCTGTAATCCATTTCCATCATATTATCAAAATCCAGACTCTCAACCATTTTTGGTTCTCTCTTTAGGCGGCCTGATGCTCCAGTTGTTATGATTTTGTTAAAGAAAATGAGATAGAACACCTTCAGTGCAAGCTTTTTTCTGTCAGCAGCACTGCCATCAGGCCGTTCCTTTTCAGCTTGTTCCTTTTCAGCTTGTTCTTTTTCAGCTTTTGCCAACTCCTCCAGCTTTTTTAGCAGGCTTTTTATGGTTATCTCATTCCCACTCCCTTCCACAATCTCTAATTCAGCCTTCAGCGACGCAAGACGTTTATCTCCTGTTGCCGGTCTTGGAGCTGTCTGATCTCCATTCGGCAATCCAGTCAACTTGTGGATATTATAACGGTTAACTTCTATCACCTTGTTTGGACCAAATGACATTTTCATTGTACGATGGTCAAGCTTCAACATGCAGAAGCTCATACAATTCTTGTTAATTGAATTGACGATATCTGTGTTACGGAAAGCACCAAACCCTGCAGCAATGACACTGTCTAACCAAGATTTCACACCTTCCAGTATATCAAAGGCTCTCTTTACAGATTTAATGGACAGTTGGCACTGAAACGCATCAGAATCTTCATCCTGCTCCATTGGGTTTGTTATTTTCTTTGACTTCTTCTTCTTCTCTGGTATGGCAATCAGTTCATTTGCCTCGGTCTGGGAATTATGGAGGACAATCTGACTATTTGATTCATTTAGTGCTTCTTCATCCTTCTCGGCGACGTAGTCACTATCACCCTTATCTTCTTCTTCTTCTCCTTCTTGTTCATCTCTGTCTTCTTCGTCTTCACTCTCTCTTCCCTTTATTTGTTCTTCTGCACCGTTTCTTCCCTGCTTCGTGTTTCTTCTTGAAGATGTTGACTGTACTCTGCTGTTTGCTGGCAGCGCATTCACTGTTAAATCTCTTTTAGTACTCTTGACTGTTCTTCTTTTCTTCACAGCTTTTGCAGCAACCTTTGCGTTTTGATCTCTCACTGCTCTACAGTATCTGAAGTTTTTTCCATTTTCTTCCTTTGGTACACCAAATTGCTGGATCCGTTTTTCTCCACAGGTTCGTGTTCTGGGGAATCTGGCTGAACCACATTCCTCGTCAAATCCGCAATTGTATCACCGATCTGCTGGCTTATCGGCGATCTCGAAAAATCACCTAATAAAAACATAACGTTACTACCGGTTATATGGAAATAACATCAAGTATTAGCATAATCGAAAAATGGCAGATTCGCTTAGGGTTTCTAGGATTAACAAGTTGGAAGGTTTTTACCTGAATCTGGCTGCGAGGAAGACATCCGGTGCCTGAGTTCGAGTGCTAGCCGTCGACCTCGAGGCAGTCAAGGAAACCCTAGCTTCGTTGGCGGCGGCGGCGTCGGTACGAACCTCGGTGACGGTCGACAAGGGGAATGGCTGGAGCAGGAAGACAGAGGCCACGGAGACGGCGATGGCTACGGCGACGGCGACGGCCACGGCCACGGTTTTGCTGGCGCCCCGCGCAGCGGTTCCCCCTTCCTCGCGGCGGTTTCTCCGACTGCCTTGATGTTCCTGCTCCGGAGGCGAGGGCAACGGCAACGGCGACGGCGACGGCGACGGTTTTGATGGCGCGCAGCGGTTATACCACCACCACGCGGGTTTCCCGGTAGTCTGTTTGATCCGTCGTTGTGGCTGCTCTGCTCTTGTGGTGTTTCCCTCTATGTGATTTGAATTAAACCAGTGTTTCGGGCGTGACGGAGAAGGAGGACCATGGGGTAAGGGGTGGGACCTATCGGTCAGCGTAATCGCAGTTGTACGCCCTGTACTTCCTGTTATAAACACTTTTACACCCACAGGAGAACAACATGTACTTTTGGATGGGAAGAAGCGTACTACGATAGCAACCTATAATGTACAACCCGTAGAGCTTACATGTACAACAATAAATACTGTGCTTTATAGACTGAAAAAAGAAAGCAACCCCAGTTAAATTCCTTGTACACCCAGATAAGTAAAAATCTTGCGTGCCTGTAGTACCTCATATAAAAGCAGACATGTAGTACCTCGCTGTTCCAGACTGTACAACACGAATAGCATATCATGTACTTCCTATGAGTCACTCGCGTACATCCATCTATTTTTTACCACCTCATCCAGACGGCGATGCCTCCTTTTCTCCCTCTTATTCTTAGAAAAACTTTTTATTTTCCCCTCTCATAAAATCACCTACCCACCGCGTTGCCTCCCCCTCTTCCTCATCCTCCACCACAACCGGAAAGCGGAAAGCGGCGGCGGCGGCGTGCCCTTCCGCGACGGCGGCTGCCTCCCCCTCTTCCTCAACCTCCACCAGAAGGCGCCCCAACCGGAAAGCGGCAGCGGCGGCGACGGCGGCTGGCAGACGCTTCTTCTTCTTCGTCCCGAATTGATTCAGGTCAGCGCTTCTCCTTCCCGTTCTCTTCCAACTTATTTTGAAACTTCCAGTCATGGACTTTGATTTCTGCCCATGGATTAATTAGTTAACTTTAAACATTATAGGGAGCATAATTTTGAGTGTGTGATGTACATTACTTTTGCGACTCCACACTTATGAGATTTGCAACTCAAGAAACAACACTTCCAAGCAATAGGTTCAAGTAAAGACTATATGTCCGTAGATTTTACGTGAGGTTTGAAATTATTTACTTTTCAGCAAATCCAACCAAGGCAACACAATCCCCTTCGAATGAACATACATTACGAACACTCTCTTAGTATAAACTTACATTTCTTTCAGATTGTCAAGTCACAGCAAATGCAACCAATCCCAGTAATCCCCTTTTGAACCTTGGCTTCTTGCTAATTCCTTCAACACTAGGATTGCAAATTTAGATGGATGTTGTCAAGATGACGAGATCGCCCAACACAATTGCTCATGCTCTTGTCAGAAGAGTTATTAGATAGTGATTGGACACCCACTTACTCTTTATCTGTAGAATTATTGAGCATATATTCTTCCATCTGAATTGTATATGTCTAATATGCAGCGAGACCGGGAGTTATTAAGTTATTCCTATGTACAACAAAAGTGTTTCGTTGTGTGCTTAACTTAAAAAATAGAAAATTCTGTACTTCCTATGTCCAACTTTTTCCCCTTGAGATTTTAACTCACAACTCACCCCCCCGATTTGACGGCGGCCATTGCAGATCATCCTCCTCGCAGCGACCATCGTTGGAAATCTTCTATGGAGGAAGGCGGCGACAACCGTGTTGTTCTGTGGGGAACTATTCCGGACGACACTGTCCAGGTGATCACCAACCGAAACGATCCACTTAGCTTGTCTCGGTTCGCCCATGCCGTGCCTGGTATAAGGGATGCGGTTGGCCGGGTGGCTGCGATCCCCTTTGATTTACCCTGCCTTCTGCACACGAATCCATCCACCTGGCCAAACGACAGGAGTAAGGATGAGAGAAGCACAGATGCCAGCATGATGCCACTAGACAGCCTTCCTATGCCAGCGAGTGTGATAATGGAACAGGGTTGGCGATGGGCTGGGTATAGGCGTAATTGGGTAGCTATTGTGTCTGAAATACCAACGCAATGGAAACTCATGAACCTTGTCACCGGTGTTAGTACTATAGTCCCATCAATTGAGGATGCAGGGTTTAAGTCGGAAGGTGGGCCCTTCATGTATCAGTACGATGACATGGCATTCACTGAGCTTGTGAAGATACACATTGCTGATGAACCATACCTTACAGAAGCTGGTTTGTCATACGATCTCATAGCAGTTTTCAACACATTCATCGCAATCATACGGGTTGATGGTGGGGAGAACGATAGGTGGAGGGTTCTCAGTAATGATTTCCTTTCCCCGGGTCTTTACCGCGATGCTATCTGGGTCACCAACGCCGCTATATTTGCTGTATCCTCAGATGGCGGCAAAGTATTTGTCTGGGATCCGTATAGATATGGTACGTTATTCTGCTGAAGTTAATACTATGTTCCATTCTGTTAACTTTAAAAGGAATCAGTCCACCATGAAAATTCAATTAAAATTGGGGTTGCTTACATAAATTTGTTCTCGACAGGTCCGCAGGCATCCCCAATGACATTGCAGGCACCGGAAGTGAACTATGATGATGCTGTTGACGTGGTCGATGATGATGACGGCGATGATGATGAAGAAATAGACTCTCGGGGTCGTTTCTTCCTTGCTTTGTCTGAAAAAAGAACAAGGCTTATGTGGATCCATGTATGTGGCAGAAGAAACACAGCACAAGAAACAACTCTCTACAATGGTCACAAAGTAAGAGTGTACCCTTCACTGCGCTGCTATGTGTTTGAGAGGAACGTGCGTCAAGAAGACCTCCGTACAGCGGCCTGGAGGAGGTTAGAGCACCTCAGAGGACGATCTCTTTTCCTTGGTATTAACCACCGGTTGATAGGGAGAATTGATGCCGGATTGGTTGACCCTGCAGAAAAATTGCCTCTGGGAAGACCAAACTGCGTTTATATTTCGCATGATTGTTTGGAAATGGACACTGGACATTCAGAAGCCGATTGGTTACGTCTTCACGTTGGCGTAGTACCAACGGAAAACAGAGCTATCGGAGGGTTCTTTGAGTACAAAGAGGAAGCATATGACAGTGCACAGACGCCTATGTGGTTTGTTCCACGGCTACCTGTGTAATCTCTATTTATTGTACTGAAAGTATGAGTGTGTCATGTGCTGGAAACAATTGTGAATAATGAACTACAAGTACTTATGTTAATTTGAGGATAAATGTTTGCTTAATTGATTGTTAGTTCACCTTTTATTGTCGTAGTAGTACACTTCTTGAACTGAGACGCCAAGCAAATAGAGATGATCAACCGAACTACGATTTTTTTATAAGATCTCAATAAGATAAAAGATCTTTGAGTTGTAGCATTAGATTATGCAAATATGTTCTCCAAAACAATCATTTCAGTATCAACTGTTTCTAAATTATATACAAGATATTACAGGCTGATTAAGTTTGTACATTTCTGGAAATGTATTGTTCGACTGTGTGTAATCCATTAATTGTATTTCTAAGTAGTTACGTAACGTACTACTGTGGTAGGCTATCATGTACACCCAGTATTTCAGACATGTACACCCACACACAAAAAAAACAAGTGGTGTCGCATGAAATTTAACAAACATATTTGGCTTCCTTATTCCTTTAGCCTACTGAGTAGTGCATATTTGTGTGATGCTTGCTAAAACTCATATGGTCACTAACTTACGTTTAGTACAGGAAGCAACGAAGCGTACTACTCAGTAGGCTACCATGTACACAGAATTGAGAGAAGTTGTACTTACCGTGAGGTACCCGTGTACACCCAACGTCTTACAAACAGGCACCAGTACTCTCTAAAATTTCCACCTGTGTGCACAACTATTTTTGAACCTGTCATCCGTTTTGTATGGGCGACACACTTATCTCTTCGTGCATCCTCCATGTTCGTTACAACAGAATATTTCAAATTGATTTATCCACTCCACGATATCCTTTTTTTCGGTTGAAAATGCTGCCATTATATAGGTTTCTCCCTTTGCCCAGTTTTTTCAGACTTCTATCCCATCTATCAGCCGCCATTCCATCTGCTATCTTCCACAAACTCTTTTCCAATGGCAATCAAGCCTTTCACCACCAGTTACACTGTTCGTGCCCATGGCACCATCACAATCAACGCTGTGTACACAAACGAGTCGGCTTCTGCAGACGCCTGGGTCGACAAGGCTGAAGGTCTATTGGCTGCGTCAAAAGTGAAGATCGTTGGAGCCGACGTCGAGTTTACTCCTAGGGGCCGAGATCAGAAGGCAGCCGTGTTGCAACTGTGTATTGGCCAAGATTGTTTGGTGTATCACGTTGCCTGCGCTGCTGATCCGGTGTCTTTGAAGTTCGGGGTTTCCTTCGAAACTGGCAATACAAGTTTGCCGGTTTTGACATCACCAGCGATACGAGGATGCTTCGCAAATCTGATCTGTATATCTATAACCATGTAGATATCCAGAGAATTTGGAAAGATCCTGATTTGCAGAAAGTTGGCAGGGATGGAAAGTTGAATGGCAAGCAAGGAATGAAGGATGTTGCCGGCATCCTCATCGACATTTCATACTATGAGATGAAGGGTGGTATGACAAATGATGATCATCAAGTGTGGCATCAGGCTCCTCTCTCCCAGAAGCACATGGATTATGCAGCCAAGGATGCATACGTGTCGTACGAGCTTTACAGGCAGTTGGACTTCTACGAGAGAGGCCGTTACAAGGTTATGAGCAGGTCTCTTAAGAAGCGTTGTAGGCAGTGGTGAAAGGATATATTTACTTTCAGTATTCATGTTTAGCTTTAATTCTTGCCGTATAATTGCAATAAAATATACCTTTTTCCTCAATTTTTACTATGAACTTCCTTTGTATATCAGTCGTGTTCGACTTTTTAAACCAATATTTGGTTATTTTCAATGCTAAATTTGATTCCCTTTGATTCCCTTTAAAGAAGTGTAAGTTGAGAACTCACACTCCTGAACTTTATTGGTAGTACATCCAAGAGTTTCAGGATGTACAGATTAGATTTGTTTGTTTGTACAGAGGCTTTTTGGACGTATGAATTCCCGTTGGTGTACATGGCGGCATTACCGGAAGTACATGATATCTTACAGCAGTTGTACGATTTGTCGCTATATAGAAATACAATTAATGATTTGTACGGGTGTACATTACTTAACTGTCAGAAGTACATGATAGCCTATTGTAGTAGTACGCTTCGTGACTATTTATAAAAACGTGGGCCATATCGTCCACTAGCCGAAAACGTGGGTCATTTGGAATCGTGGGATCGTGGCGTGTCTGTTTAGGTGAAATAAAGAGCGGCGCCTCCTCACATTCTTCGAACCAGTCAGTTGCCCTCCAAAAAAAAAGGTCAGTTCCTCGATCTGAAACGTTTGTCTCTCTTTCTCATTTGATCATTTTTCCTTTGAATCTCTATTTTTAATTCTATGTTTTATATCGTTCTTAGTTTTGAAATATACCTTTGGCTCTTTCTTCTTCCTTTCCGTTCGATCTTTCTTCCTTATTCTACATTTCAGAAAGTCCCGAGCTCGTCATCTACAAAACCATAACTGTGGCAAGAAGCACAAGAACTTTTTGGTAAGTTACTGAATCTTCCTTATTCTACAATCTCGTTATTTACTAGTTCGTGGTATGTACATTATTCTGCTAATTAACCACCAAAAAAAAGTAGTAAATTATGTAGTGTGAATTACTCATTTTTTTTTACTATTGTCACATTCAGAAATGGATCTGGGTTTGGGCGAGATGCAATGCTCTATATGTTTCCAACCTGTGCGCAATTGCGGTCGAACTAATAGGCGTTCAACCTCGTTTGATACTGTAATGCTGCAAGGTTTCCGCAATGGAGGGGTAATTTTTCAATCCCTTTGTGAGTTAAACATAAAGTTTATATTATTGACAACGTGCACCATGAGGTTGCAAACTGAAATTTGAAAGTATACTGAACCAAGAAGTTTTTTTTCTAACAAGTTAATGATACATCACTGATATTCATTCCAATGTAGAATGTTCCTTGCAAGTGTAAAGTCAACATAGATAGTCTTGCTGCTGGAAAATGGATGGTGGCAAAAGACAAGTGGAACCACACTTTTGATCTCTACCTGGAGAGGAGATGGGGAAGGACAATTGTGTGTGGACCGTACTGGAAGTCACTGGTGAGGATGTTTGGCATACAACTAGGAGATGTTGTGAGCTTCAAACTTCCTGATGACCATTTGGAAGATGAGATGGACCAAGATGTTGAGGAAAGAGTCATCAAATACGACCTTTCTGTTTACAGTATAGTGGACAACATAAAGCAAGAGAAACATATAGTTTCTGATTCAGGCAATATGGCAACACATTTCTCCTTTTCTTTTTGCTATCCGTTGACTATCCATGAATTTATCTGAAACTGTTGTTTCTCAACAGTGGTATTTGCTGTGATTCCTGATGTGAGGGCTGCTCTACGAAACATAGTATTTTCAAACATTTTTGATGTACAAGAGCATGAAATGGCTGCTATCAACTTTGCATTGTGCAAAGTTGCCTCCATAGCAGCTACAAGGGAACTTGAAGAAGGAGAATTCTATGTGAAAACATGTCAAATGAAATACTTTGTTCACAGGGTTAATGCAAACAATGTGAATGATGGGGGTCTGGTACGTTCTTTTTTTTTAGTCAAATCCTGATACTGTACTATGTGTCAATATATATATAGTGAAAAATTTCCTAACAACTAGTGTTATTTTTTTCTTCTGTCAGTTAATTCCTGAAGAAATGCTTGATGGCTACAAGTACCAAGTTGACGGCAACTCGCTCTTATGGAGAAGAGGCCTCCAAAACCCAATTCAAGGAATTTACAACTGCGTCAATAGGCGCATTGCCTTTGTGCAAGGCATCGATGAATTGTTGGAGGGACAGAACATTGGAGAAGACACACTTGTCATGGTTAGGGTTGATCCTAGACCTGAAGCCATCCGCCTCGACCTGGTTGAGGCTATTAATCCAGTGTAGGGAGGAGCTACTTAACTGCAATCAGATTTGCATTAGCAATGCTACATTGAAGTCTATAACTGATGGGTACTGTAATGTCTCTAGGTATCTACTGAAGTCAAGAACTATAATCTTTAAGTATGTCTGTAATGATGTTAGGGTTGTAATGGTGGGGAACTTTAATGCATCTAGGTTTGTGCTAAAGTCAATGTCTATGTTTTCCTTCTATTATAAAATTATGTTTTTGCAATGGTCTTATTTGGGTAATGATGGTTACTGAGGTCTAGTTCTATTTTTTGGCTTCACAATGTAGAGATTTCTATTAACTAAAAAATGAATGGATGTACGCGACTGACTTACCGGAAGTACATTATAGGCTATTCGTGTTGTACGCTTCGTCGCTTCCTGTACTAAACATAAGTTAGTGACCATATGAGCTTTAGCAGGCATCACAGAAATATGCACTCACATTTTTTTTTAAATTTCACGTGATTTTTTAACCTAAAACTGCCCGGAAATTACATAAAAGCTTTAGCAAGCACAACTTGATTTTTTGTGTGGGTGTACATGTCTGAAATACCGGAAGTACATGGTAGCCTACCACTGTAGTACGTTACGTAACTATTTAGAAACACAATTAATGGATTATGTGGGTGTACACTTGTAGTTGTACATGTCTTAATTACCTTAAGTACATCATAGCCTACCAGAGTAGTACATTCGACAACTATTTGGATATAAATATAATGAATTATGTGGGTGTACACGTCTGAATGTACATGTCAGAATTATCGGCAGTACATCATAGATTACCCCAGTAGTACGCTTCGTCGCTATCCATAATGTACACGTCTGGCTTGCAGTGAAGACGAGTTTTGTTTTTAGGGAGTACAATACAGGACTTGCTTTATACACAACCCAAAAAAGGTGAACTAACAATCAATTAAACAAACATTCATTCTCAAAATAACATAAGTACTTGTAGTTCATTCTTCAGAATTGTTTCCAAAACATGACACACTCATATTTTCAATCATGTAGCCGTGGAACAAACCACATAGGCGTCTGTGTACTGGCAGATGTTTCCTCATTGTACTCAAAGAATCCTCCGATAGCTCTGTTCTCCGGTGGTACTACGCCAACGTGAAGACGTAACCAATCTGCGTCTGCACGTATTGAGTCTATATCCAAACAATCATGCGAAATATAAACGCAGTTTGGTCTTCCCAGAGGCAGTTTTTCTGCAGGGTCAACCAATCCGGCATCAATTATCCCTATCAACCGGTGGTTAATACCAAGGAAAAGAGATTGTCCTCTGAGGTGCTCTAACCGAACCCAGACCGCTGTACGGAGGTCTTCTTGACGCACGTTCCTCTCAAACACATAGCACCGTAGTGAAGGGTACACTCTTACTTTGTGACCATTGTAGAGAGTTGTTTCTTGTGCTGTGTTTCTTCTGCCACATACATGGATCCACATAAGCCTTCTTCTTTTTTCATTCAGAGCAAGGAAGAAACGACCCCGAGAGTCTACTTCTTCATCATCATCGCCGTCATCATCATCGACCACAGCAACACCATCACCATAGTTCACTTCCGGTGCCTGCAATGTCATTGGGGATGCATCCGGACCTGTCAAGAACAAATGTATGTAAGCAACCCCAGTTTTCATCGACTAGAATTGATTCAGAGACATAATTTGCAATCGTGTGCTGAAATAAAACGTCGCCAGTCGTGTGCAAACAAAAATATACAGCTACAACTGACAGTAACAGCAGGAGTTGCTGGAATATAAATGACAGGGAATTCTAGCAGGCTACCTAGTACCTACTGACACATGAGTTCCTGCAATCAGAATATCTCGCACTATGGGACAGCCGACCAAACATATCAGGCAGAGCTTTGAAATAAAATCCGCAGGGAAAATAAACTGTTGGATGATAAAATGAAAATCTGTGCTCCTTGGGAACGTGTTTATAAGAACATGCATGATACTGCCGTCAGTTACAGTATGGTAGTATTAGAATAGCAAATGCAATAAACCGCATGGAATCTTGCTTCACACTATGTTTTATTTTTTAGACAAGTATGAACACTACTAAAGTGAACTGATATGAAGGAAGATGGATCCGGGGACATGGGGAATTGGACTGCCCCATCAAGCATTTGATGCTTCAGAATGTGTTGCAAGCTATAAGGACCATCATGTTAAGAGCAATATTACAGATCCTAACCGCATGAACTTGGTACGTTAAAATGGTGAATCAACAAGGCAACTCACATGTATCACAACCTTTTGATGGCTACACATATATAGAGTGATAGTTGATTCACATAGAGATAGTTGCATGACAAAATAGGGAGTGTTGCAATGTGTGGTATGCAACTCTATATATGTCTTTGTGTTGGAGATGTGACCTCCACTACTCTTGTGCCATGATGTCACTAGAAAATGGTGTAATGATTCCTTTTAAAGTTAACAGAATGGAACATAGTATTAACTTCAGCAGAATAACGTACCATATGAATAAGGATCCCAGACAAATACTTTGCCGCCATCTGAGGATACCGCAAAGATATTGTTGTTGACCCAGGTAGCATCGCGGTAAAGACCTGGGGAAAGGAAATTATTACTGAGAACCCTCCACCTATCGTTCTGGCCACCATCAACTCGTAGGATTGCGATGAATGAGTTGAAAACTGCTATGAGATCGTATGACCAACAACATTCTGTAAGGTATGGTTCATCAGCAATGTGTATCTTCAGAAGCCGAGAGAATGCCATGTCCTCGTACAGATACGAGAAGGGCCCAGCTTCCGGTGTAAACCCTGCATCCTCAATTGATGGGACTGTAATACTAACACCGGTGACAAGGTTCATGAGTTTCCATTGAGTTGGAACTACAGACACAATGGCTACCCAATTACGCCTATACCCAGCCCATAGCCAACCCTGTTCCATTATCACACTCGCTGGCATAGGAAGGCTGTCTAGTGGCATCATGCTGGCATCTGTGCTTCTCTCATCCTGACTCCTGTCGTTTGGCCAGTTGGATGGATTTGAGTGCAGAAGGCAGGGTAAATCGAAGGGGATCGCAGCCACCCGGCCAACCGCATCCCTTATACCAGGCACGGCACGGCCGAACCGAGACAAGCTAAGCGGATCGCTTCGGTTGGTGATTACCTGAACAGTGTCGTCAGGAATAGTTCCCCACAGAACAACCCGGTTCTCGCCGCCTCCCTCCATAGACGATTTCCAACGATGGTCGCTGGGAGGAAGATGAACTACAATGTCAGTGGAGAAGAGGATATCGAGGATGAGGAAGATGAAGAGAATGAACTGTAATGGCGGCGGAGAAGTGGATAAGAGATTGGGGATGCGTGTGGAGCTAGACGGGCAGATGGGAGGAGAAGGGATGCGGAGGGGAGGGAGAGAGAAAGGCGAACGAGGGAGGAAGAAGCGGAGATGTGCTAGCAGAGGGCGGAGGTTTTGAATGCGGAGGTCTCTCTCTTTCTCGACGATGAGGAAGAGAATGAGCTTCAACAGCAATGGCGGCGGGGCGGAGGATAAGGGAGAGGAGGAGGCAACGCGGTAGGTGATTTTATGAGAGGGAAAAATAAAAAGTTTTGTAAGAAATAAGAGGGATAGGAGGAGGCATCGTCGTCTGGATCAGGTGGTCAAAAAATAGATGGATGTACGCGAGTACTTACTGGATGTACATGTTTGGATATTAACGTTGTACGTTTATGTACATCGGGCTAGTACATGATTGCTTTTATTTAACTACTTATGTTTTAGGGCTTCCGATGCACACCTCCAAAAATTAGTCAGTTGTACACCAATTTTTTTATGTAGTACGCTATGTCGCTATGAAAAAGTAGAAGCTTTTAACCAATTTTTGGTTAATTCAATGATAAATTTGATTCAGATTGTTGTATGAACTTAACTGTCATTCCCTTCTTTTTGTCAAAACTAGTTGCGAGTCCTCATCTTACATTCCTGAACTTTCTGTTTATCCGTTTGTACGGGCACACGTGACATGATGTACAATTGTGGTCTTATTTATAGTACAACTAATTATTTCGGGATGTAGAGACTAGGTATATCTGATTGTATGGAGTCTCTTTGAACGGGTGTACAAACAGAATAAATAGTTGTACCTTCACTCTAATATAAACAGAATTGAAAGTGTGGGTTCACTGGTAGTACAAACCAAGAGCTTAAGGATGTACAGAATATCTATGGCTGCTTGTACATAGGTTCTTCACGGGATGTACGAAGAATAAATAGTTGTACCTTCACTACGTACATCCGAGTGTCTCAGGATGTACCGACTAGATATTTCTGTTTGTACGGACACACCTTAACCGGATGTACGAAGAATAAATAGCTCTATCTTTACTAATATCAATTTGGTGCACTATTGGTAAGCAAAACACATTTGTTTTTGGCACGTTAATTCTTCGTGATCTTTAATGTGTTTGATTTGTGTGCTGTTTTCAACATGTTTAACCACATTTTTGGGCAACGGTACTATGGATAACAACCATTTCAGAGCTTATCAAGTCGCAACAGAAATCTATTGAAACGATAAGAAATCTTATCTTCCCTTTTTTGTGGTAATATCTGTTCGTGCGGCCTCTATATATTAATGCTTATGCATACAACCACTTATTCACAAAAAAGAATCTATGCTATTCTAGCTCCATCCCCTACGCCACATCTTACCAGGATTTCTATCCCGTAAGTACAACTATACTTGTTTTTACGTAATTATGTACCGTTTTTTGTTTCTATGGGTTGCATCAAAAGTTTTGATCACAGATCATGTATAGTAATCTAACTCTATCCATTACGGCAGATCTCAACAAGCTGTGAGAATGAAGTACAATCCTTTCACCGTGAAGTATGATGTTCCTGCCCATGGGGATACCATCATTACCGCGGTCTACACCAACCACACCACATCTGTAGATGCGTGGATTGAAAAGGTTGAAGTCATCTTGGCTGCAGGGAAACTGAAGCTCGTGGGAGTAGACGTCGAGTATACTCAAAAGGTTTATACTCGCAACAGAGGCAGTATTCAGAAGGCAGCCGTCATTAGTCTCTCTGTTGGCCAGGAATGCTTGGTCTATCACATAAGTTGTGCTGCTGACGGTATCTCTGAAAAATTTGATAGTTTTATTCGCAACTGGCACTACAGGTTTGCCGGTTTCGACATCCCTACTGATAAGACAATGCTATATCGTTCTGCCACTCCTTTGTTTATCATGAACCATGTAGACATCCATGCTATTTTGTGAGGACCCCGGATTAACTATCCGAGATACTCGTTATGTTTCCTGCAACAATCCCATGATCAGTCTGTTGTTGCACATAACTCGAATTGGCATCACAGAACACCCATAAATACCGAATAAGTATACTTACTTGATTGAAGTCATAATTTCAACAGGTACTTGCAGCGGAAATCACCGAACAACGTGGAGCCCAAGTCATTTGCCTTAACCCTACAGGCAGCTGACTGGGAAGCGCCCTAGTTCGCATTGACGTCATTAACCACTTCTTCTTCGAACTGCTCCACTTCAGAATCTGGCTAAGACAATAGCCAGGGACGAAACCAATATGAGTACATTTGAATGTACTCACAAACTACCCCCGTAATGAGCAAGCACTACTCTTTTATGGTTTAAATAAAACTTCGTTTACTTTGAAAACTCCATATCCTTGTTGAAAAGAGTAGGATGGACTTTTGTTTAATAACACTTTGTTTTGAAATCTCTATATCTTTATTGAAAAAGAAAAGAAGGCCTTTAGAACTTTTCCCATAAATCTGTCTTTGTAAGAAGTCTCTTTCAAAACTTTCTCCGTAAATACATCTTTGTTGAAAAAGGTAAGAAGTCTCTTTTATAAACATTTTTCTCGGAAAATCACCATTTTATCTATTTCTCCAAAACTCCTCCTTCTTCTGACCATGGCTCGCCATAGGTCCCATTAACTCCAACACATCATACCAACTCATTGGTATAGCTGTGGAACACTTTCTCCACTTCATTTCCCTTTTAAACTCAAGGCTTTTCAAAACTTGCACATAGGACCAAGCAGTTCTTTCCAACTGTCCATATCCGAGGACTCGGCTATTCGAATAGTTTTACCCTCTGCAGAGGTAGCACGCTTTTCCCACACCCATCCGGTAACTCATCGTGTCAGCCACGTCCCGCCATACAAGGTGTATGCGAAGTTGAGTCACCGACCATAGCCTCTCCTTTGCTCATGCTAGTATAGGATCCTACCCATATGATAATTCCCATCGACACTCAGTCCGGTCCCCGTCGGCAACCCCAAGTGTGAGGACTCATATGTTTTTCCCGGCGACCACATTTATGAAGTCTTCAATCCTCCTCCTTATCTTTCCATAGAGTTTGAGCGAGGACCCAGGTCAGGGGAGTTCACAAACCATCCCCTCACGCATAACGGAGTCATCTCCGTCGATGAGGTATCCCATACTAATAAGAGCAAATTATATGACTAAGCCCCGTTCCCATATGGGGGTAAACGTGGTCGCACAGATTATTGGTTGGTCTGTAAGTACAAGGACACAATGTGCATTTTTTCATAAACATCACCATTCTCCATTTCTCCAATTCCACACCGACATCTCGGTATTCCACAACCTCACAGGTATTTTCAAAGGAGTTTTGAGTAAACAATAATTTTCCCATCCTATAGTTTGAAAAAGAAATTCCAGCTAATATCTCCATATAGGGTGTCAAAATAATATACTTATAATTGGGAAAAGGGTTTTCAAAATCATATCTTTTGTGGCCAACACCACATAAATCACTTATGCTCTTTATAAGTAAAACATGTGAACCAAAATAGATGTATGTAGATGCAAGCTCAGAGAATAGCTTGCCTGATTTCAGCATGATGTTCCTGGACTTCTCCTCGTTGACCAAAGAAATAAACTCTCATCCTTCTCCGATAAATCCTTCCCAAATACCACTCCGGTAGCGTTTATCTCTAGCGTCGCAACATGAAAATAAAACAACACTCAATAAGCAAACCAAACCACAACTGGTATACAAACAAGGAACAAACCACAACATAGCACTATTTTAATCAAGCAACAAACTAAGATCCACATTTACAAGGGCATTATACCAATCAGGAGTATAACACCATACACATGCCAAAACAAAGGGGCACCAAGATATCCTCAATTAGAGGTACCTGACAAACATGTTTCCCTAAACAGGAAATACTTCAGACAAAAGTAAGTCATCAAATAGTTTCTACTAACAAGCAAGGCTATGCACTATTAGCAAACCTATGAAATCAGTAGCCCAAACTTAGTTAAAAAGATTATCTCGCAAATTCAAAATATCAAGCAACACAAGCATAATTAACTACTTGTTGGTTGCTTCAATCACCACTGAACAACACATGTTTAACTCAATTAAGCCTAACACATGCCACTAACAGTACTAACATATTATAGCATGATAAACAACAATAACATGCAAGCACAGTACCACAACAATCATTAACAAGCAAGGCATACCTTTTAATCACACACAATATCCCCACATTTAAAATAAATAAGCATAGCAATTCTTAATTACTAGAGGCAAAGTTATATAGGGAATAAAACCCTAACAAACCCATGACTCACAGGTAGTTCCCCCAACATGCTAGCAAAACAAGGAAACATGTCATAACAGTGGATTACCACTCTACACATGCTAGGAAACACATTTATAACCATAAGGTTATAACACAACAATTAATTAAAGGCCTAATAAAAATAGGCAGAAAAGGTCTAAACCCTATAATTAGCACCACAGTCAATCAGTGACTCCTAAATTTAAACCAATTTAGAGATATGTTCTCCTATACATATAGAAGACAGAACAATTGGATTCATTCCAAAATTCATCTCCTAAAAATCTACAAAAATCATCAAAGAGCTACTGATGTGTTTTTAAGAATGAATAGAACTTTTGTTTTAGGTTTCATTTGCATACAAGACCAGCAGATCTGGAAAGGTATCACTTCAACCTATCCAGAGAAATTTAGTTTGCAATTTTTGGAGTTATAAAACTCTAGATATTAAATATTTAATGAACTGGATACTTTTTACTAGATTAACTCTAGCACACACATAACTACACATTTTGGAAAATGGCCAGTGCCACATGGTTAAGAAAACACATATGAATGCTACAAAATTTGAATCACCCCAATAGCTATCACAGATTTACCACAAAAGATTTAAAGCTCTACTGCAATTTACACATGAAATAGAAATAGATAATAGACCTATTAGAGAAAAAAGAGAAATGGGCCGGATCTGGCCCAGATCCAACTGAGCAGCGCCGGGAGCGGCGCAGCCTGTGGCCCATGAGCGTAGCGAAGGGGTACGGGGGTCGTCTTCTTCCTCGACATGAGCAGAAGCTCGAGGAGACGGCAGGGAGTAGGCGAGGACGGCGTCGGCGACTCCAGGGTTCCTGAGGAGAATGGGGATGTCCATTAGCTAGAGCAGATGCAGGGCATCACAGGTGTGCGGAAATGGCGAAGAATGGAGGACGGTACTGCTCGTGAGCTTCCTGGAAAAGTTGCAGCCAGAGCGGAAGAAGATGCAGACGGCCTGCTCGATTCACGGCCTCCCGCATCGATTCATTGCTTGAGGAAGAAGAGTGAGACGAGGCGGATCTTCGGGTGGTCTTGGATTTGCTCGGGGTGTCCTAGAACGACGGCGATGTGGCGGCGGAGCTCCGGCTAGGTTTTCGGCTCGGGAGAGGAGCAGAGAGAGAGAGGAAGGAGCAGGGGAGTGAGCGAGTGCTGGAGGGCCGAGAGGAGGAGCATCTGGGGGGGGGGGGGCCTCTTTCTTCTCCTCGCAGGGCAACGCAAGAGGGGGGGGGCTCCGGGCAGTGCGACGCACGGGAGAGGTGCACGGCGGCATGGCAGGAGGGAGAGCAGAGCGCTGGGGGGCCCTCCTTATCTTCTTCATCGACGCGGCAGAGGGGAGCGAGAGGGGGGGGTCCGGGCGGCGAGCTACGGGCGGGCGACAACGGCGACGGCGAGGAGGGGGACCTGGGTGAGCTCGGCGGCAGGAGGACGACACGGCGACGGCGGCCACTGCTGCTACAGGGAAGAAGATGAAGGTTTCGCAGATAACCCCCTGGACTTCTTTTCCTATTTACACTTAGGTCCTTTTCTCCTTTTTCTTTTAATTCCTTTTAGAATCAGTAGCCTTTAGGGATTTAATTGAGGCACTTAAACATTTTCTAAAAATCTGAGAAAATTCATGTAGCCTCCCATATAAATTTAGAAGCTCCACAAAAATTGGCTTTTGAAAATAAAATGTTTTGAACCACATTGGTTCATAGGGTTTGAATATGTCATTTTTGCTTAATTTCAAATGTTGCCCCTTTAGAAATTCTAAAGCAAGTTCAAATATTATTTTTGAACTCTTGGAACTTCCTTGACAAATATATTAGCTTTTGTATTTGTGTTTGTCAGAAACAAACACATTTGAATTGAATCAGAAGAATAAAATAGGATTTCATAGTTTAAATAAAATTAAGTGGTAATTATATAATTTTGAGAAGGGAGGGGTATGAGAAGGAGATGGTCATCTTCTTACCTCATCCATGGAATTAATTTCATAAAGAAAATATTTGCTTGAGAGAAATAGAGAGTGAGGTAGGTAAATTAATATATTAAGATCATTTCTTTAACTTATGATCTTAATTTCTATTTGTTGAATAATTGGAGGAGTTTGTTTTAAATTTAAGTCACATTCCAAATTTGTTGCCAAGTGTGTTTTTAATTTACTACTCAAGTCTATTGGTGTAATTATTCAGCCAAGCAAACAATGAAACAAGAATTAACAATCATTTCAACCATAAGTCAAACAAGCAAACAATCACAACAATTTCAACATCACATCCAAGATCACACAAATCAAACCACAAGAATTAATCACACCATCATTTACATAATTAACAATACTATCTTATAAAAATGATCACACTTAATTATGACAAGATGATGTTTAAAACTATCTCAACTCGACCTTTGTATTTTTGAAAAGGGTTTTGAGCAAGACAAAATATGTGGGGTAATATATTTCCCACCTGTGTTCTTTTTAAAATGTAATGATAATCAAAGCTTATAAAATGGGAGTTGCATACCGATGCCAAAATATCAAGTTTAAAAGATAGATAGGAGATAGCATATAGGAACACATAGTTTTTGGAAATACTTTTACTTTCTCAAATAATGGGTATTGATTTTGGTTGTTGACAAACCAAGTATCATTTGAAATGGAGTTGGCCAAAATAAGAATGGAAAAGATACATGGAATATTTTTCTTGTCATGACATGATCACCAAAGTTAAATATATTTTTATATTGGTTGTGTCTTACTTTTACTAGTCAAACAATTTAAACAACAAGTCACACTAGGTTCAACATAGCAACAGGATGGAAAACACAATCATCAGTGAAACATTTCAAAAAGTTTTTGTTGGTTCTGAATTTTGGGTCTTGTAAAACTAAGTTTTTCTTAGTTTCAAAATTTGGGATGTGACATATTTGGAGAAATCCCGATAAATCCTCGAGGAGGAAGGAAAGTTTGATGGATGTTGCTGCTTTGTTTGTTGATAAGTCATACAAGGATTATGACGGTGGTCTGACAAAAAAAGATCACCTTCAGTGGGGATCCTCGCCACTTTCGAAGAAACATAAGAATTATGCGGCTAAGAACGCATATGCGGCGTACGAGCTTTTCAGGCAGCTGGACATCCATGAGAGGGGGTTCTTCCATCGCCTGTACACTAAGAAGCCCGAATACAAGTGCAAAGAGTGGGGATGGGGTTGGTGAAAATGAATTAAGTGTTGGTCCATTTATCTGTGTTAGATTTTATTTTTATTTTTTCATCCATTCAATAAGTCTTAGAGATATTTTATAATTATTTTGTACCGAGAGCTTCATATAGGTGTCGTCTGCCTTTATTTGTCTATGCATTCATGTAATAAATGTTATTTGATCTAATACAGACATTCGTGACCTACAGTTTTGTATTTATATTTTTATTAATTTTTTGTTAATTCGTACTGGGTAACTTGTACCTTTGAGATTCCTGAAAAATCAGCTACATTTTATCTTGAAATTATACAGTAGCAAGAAACAACATGCGTCTAGATCTCCAAGAATCAAAATGTTTATACTAATATATGTTGTACTTCCAGTACAAGTGTACAACAACCAACAAGAAGATATGTATATTTAGAAGTACCAGTATGAACCTTATATGACAAAGAATCTGGTCACATAGATGACATATTACATCCATATTAAAAATAGGGAAATTCAAGACTATTCAAGGATTACAAAAAAAAACACATTTACGAAAGACATAAAAACTTAAATTCTAAATTATTTAACTGGAAGTACTGTGAAGACTAACGAATGTACACACTATGCAAAAGTAAACGTACAAGTGCATTGGAAATAGAAGTACAGGAATAAAAGGTGAAAGGTCAAAACATTATATGGTAGAGGACCACCCAAAAAAAAAACAACAAAAAAGAGGCGGGAACACGTTCCCTGTTTTCCCGCCATTATGTACTCCACTCTGATAGTATCTTCTATCTGTCTCGATATTTCCAGATCTCCTAGCTAGGGTCGAACGCATCGCCTCCCAACAGAACTCGACTCCTCCGCCGTCAGCCAGAAACCACCATGGTTGGACGCTTATCCGCCGGTTGTTCCGCTCGCGACCATCCGTACGTACGAGCTCCTTCACCCACTCCTCGTGGTACCAGAAGAGTCCCTCGTGCTACCAGAAGAGTCCCCCTCAGTCTCAGAAGCTTATCAAGTTTCTTCAGGATGGCTTCTTACTTGGCGCATTCGAGGCGCTACCATCGTCGTCACCAGGTACCGTCTGATGTCCAGGCTATCAGAGGAAGATCAGATCTGCATCGGGAAGAACCGGTGGTCCCGGATGGTGCTGACCTAGAGCATGGTCACCAGACTGCCGCATCAAGGATAGATGTGGAAGAGGAAGAGCCGGTTATCCAGGAAGAGGATGACACCAAGATCGAAGAGCAAGAGGATGATGAGCCCACCATGGAGGAGGAAGAACCAATTATACCTGATGTTCATGAATTGGAGGATAACCTGCAGGAGACTGAGATGGAAGATGGAGAAGCTGCTTGTGTGGAAGAAGACGAAGATGGGGAGCCCAAGGTGGACGAGCAAGAAGCTAACGAGGTGAATGAGCCAATTGTGCATGGTGATGGGAGGGAGAAGCTGAAGTGTGTTGTACCAAGTTCACATCTGGAGGAGGTAGAACCGATGAAGCATGATCATGTTGACATGGTGGTAGAGCATGGAAAACAGGCTACCGCATCAACTGTGGATCTGGAAGAGGATGAGCCAATTATACCGGTAGAGTCGGATGATGAGATGGAGATGCTAGAGCATGGAAGCCAGGCTACCGCATCAAGTATGGATCTGGAAGAGGATGAGCCAATTATACCGGAAGAATCGGATGATGAGATGGAGATGGTACAGCTTGTTCTTGCTCAGTCATTGGCTCCTCTTGGACCAGATGAAAACATAGCTGCCCAAGATCAGAGGCTAGCTGACTGTGCCTTCGCCATGGTATGCACTAGTTCAGAAGATACGCTCATATCAGACAAACATGCCCGCGATGCTGCACAACAAGCACATGACACCCGCTTCCAGAATGAGCTTCCAATTGGCATCAGCGAGTCTAAGAAAACGTTTGTGACCGACCAGGTTGGAAGAAACAATGCACGCCGCAGGTTCATTGATGTCGAATCTTCAATTTCTGGAAAATTCAATGAAGTAATAGTCGTGTCATCTGATGAAGAGTAGACCAGTCCATGGATCACCTACTACCTGCTCAGAATGGAAGAATTGTGCTTCTTATGTCCATCATGTCTGTCCTGTATCCAAGATTAGTCTTGTTAATTTATAGTCGTGTCATCTACTGATGAAGAGTGTAGACGAGTCCACTAATCATCTACTGCCTGTTCTCAGAATGGAAGAATTTTGCTTGTAATGTCTATGATGTCTGTCCTGTATCCAAGTTCAGTCATGTTAATTTATATGCACGAATTTTGCTTGTAAGGTTTATCAAGTTTAGTTAAATGTTTCACAATGAAATATGTTCTGCTTCTCAGTTGACTAGTCATGTGTTTATTATTGAGATTATGCACTGTAGTTTGCCAGTAATATAGTTCAATCTTTTTTAGCAAAATACATTTGGTCGATTTTGCTACTTTTGCCATTTCCTTGTACTTCCTGAAATGTACAGATGTACACAATGTGCATCAAACATACAACTACGTTCTTGCTCATCCTGTTGTACATCCTGTTGTTTAGGGTTGTACAGATTACCTATATCTGTCTGTACAGGAACTGTTGACAGGATGTACACGGGGTTGTACAGATTACCTATATCTGTCTGTACAGGAACTGTTGACAGGATGTACACGGCTCACCTTCGGCTAGTTTAGATATATTGATTTGTACGTACACTCTTGACAGGATGTACAAGAAGGAAAAAAAAATTGTACGTGCACCAACAGGAAAAAGTGAGTACACAGCGTGGGCTGCTGGTTGTACATCCCGTGGTTTCGGGTTGTACAGGTTACCTATATCTGTTTGTACGGACACTCTTGACAGGATGTACAAGAAGTGAAAAAAAAGGTTGTACATGCACCACCACGAAAAGCGGAGTACACAGCGTGTGCTGCTGGTTGTACATCCTGTTGTTACGGGTTGTTACGGGCACTGATGACAGGGTTGTACAGGCTACTTAAATCTTTTGTACGGGAACTGTTGACAGGATGTACACGAATAAAGGAAAGGTTGCACATGCACTACTGACACGAAAATGGGAGTACACAGTTTAGATATATTGATTTGTACGGACACTCTTGACAGGATGTACAAGAAGGCAAAAAAAGTTGTATGTGCACCAACACGAAAAAAGGAGTACATAGTGTGTGCTGCTGGTTGTACATCCTGTTGTTTTGGGTTGTACAGGCTACCTATATTTGTTTGTACTGGCACTGTTGACAGGATGTACAAGAAGAAATAAAAAGTTGTACATCCACCAACAAGAAAAAGGGAGTACACAACGTGTGATGCTGATTGTACATCATAGTATTTCGCGATATACAGGCTACCTATATTTGTTTGTACGGCACTGTTGACAAGATGTACAAGAAGGAAAAAAAATTGTACGTGCACCAACACGAAAAAGTGAGTACACAGTGTGTGCTGCTGATTGTACATCCGGTTGTTTCGGGTTGTACAGGCTACACGTATTTGTTTGTACGGGCACTGTTGATAAGATGTACAAGAAGGGCGTAAACAGTGTGTGCTGCTGGTTGTACATCATAGTGTTTCGGGTTGTAACGGGCACTGTCGACAAGATGTACAAGAAGGCAAAAAAAAAAGTTGTACATATATTTGTTTGTACGGGCACTCATGACAGGATGTACAAGAAGAAAGAAAAGATCGTACATCCACCAACACGAAAAGGGGAGTACACAGCGTGTGCTGCTGGTTGTACAACATAGAGTTTCGCGATGTACAGGCTACCAATATTGATTTGTACGGGTAATATTGACAGGATGTACAAGAAGAAAGAAAAGGTTGTACATGCACCAACACGAAAAGCGGAGTACACAGCGTGTGCTGCTGGTTGTACATCCTGTTGTTTCGGGTTGTAGAGTTTCGCGATGTACAGGCTACCTATATTGATTTGTACGTGTGCTGCTGTCATAGTGTTTCGCGATGTACAGGCTACCTATATTTGTTTGTACGGCACTGTTGACAAGATGTACAACAAGAAAGAAAAGGTTCTACATGCACCAACACGAAAAGGGGAGTACACATCGTGTGCTGCTGGTTGTACATCCTGTTGTTTCGGGTTGTACAGGTTACCTATATCCATTTGTACGGGCACTGATGACAGGGTGTACAACAAGGCAAAAAAAAGTTTTTCATGTACGTAGAATTATCTTGCCACGTATAATTACATGGCATTAATTGTACAGAATTTTAAGAGTATTGAAGGATCATAATAAATTGTACTTATTCGTGAAGTACATGAATACATAAAGATGGTAACAGACAACCATTACATGCTAGTCAAGGTCATTCAATCAGTTGACCATGTTAAACTGACATAGTTTCATCACAACATAGCTTACATACCATTCACGGTCCACACAACAGACAGACAGTACTGAGTTCGATAGTGCCATGTATCTACTGAACAGCAAAAACATCTTAACCACTCATATCCTGGTCACTTGTCCCGTAATGATTTTCCCGACATCAATCGGCAAACTGGAGTTTGACGGAAATGCAAGCATATGATACGCAATCTGTTCACGAAGCTTCTTCATATTGCACTGCATACACAAATAAGATTCAGCAGTTTAAATATTGTAATGCATGTATCATTTCCAAAGTTCTTATAGATACATTAAGCTTACAGCTCTGATTTGATACGGGAAGAACCCATTGTGCTTTCTAATGATCTCCATGACATGAACACCAGTGTCATTCCTGTTTCATAAGTAGTGGAAGTGAATGTTAAAATGGAAGGGCAAAACTGTAGTTGCACGGTATAGAACAATTTCAATTAACCATTGAAACATAATAGAACATCCTCTGTTGCCATATGGGTTATATGAGAAAACTGACAAAGCATACCAATATAGGAGAACTAGATGTACTAGATGTAGAAAACTTACTCATTTAAATTATCCGACACGATTTCTATGGGTTCAATTGTCATGTCGTAAATGTTGAGTCGGTGAGAATGGTAAGCCTCATGAAACGCACGCTGAAAATTAGTAATGAAAATATGCGCCATTTCTGCCACTTCTGTGCCGTCATAATATGGGCAATATGTTTCGAAACATTGTCGTTGAAAGTTAACAACAACAAGGATCCAGAAGTGATTTTCTATAACTGGAATAAAAGCCTGAAAATAAATAAATTAAATATTAGAAAATATCTAATCAAAACAGAGAATAGAATGGACATATACATAATGATTCTACTCGCAGCATGAAAGTATTCCATTCTACATGGCATAATTGGCTCACTAATCAGCTTCTTTAGCTTTTCAACATCTGTTCCAGCAGTTGCGTACAACGCCTGACAAATAACAAAACAACAATAAGAGAATAATGTAATGCAATGTAAAGCGGCAGCATAAACATTAGTAACAAAGTAATCAACAAACTTACAGAAACATCGTGGTACATGATGTATTTTTTGAAGGTCGGTTGACGTGCATCATAGTATGCAGTACTATCGAACTGCTCTTGCATCACTGAGGAAGACAGAACATCCATTACATAACCATGGATCCAGCCACCGACTTGCATCGAAAGGCCAAAATTCCGATGCACCGCATATTTCTTGTTAATACTTACTACCCTTGGGCTGCACAATAAGAAAGATTCTCAAAATGATCTGAAAGTAAATCCACTACTAAAAGACAGAGTAAGACAAAAATTATAAAAACTAAAAGTACCTTCTGCCATATTCGCCAGGTAAGAATTTATTAATCCATTCCAACACCAAAACTTCCTTATCGGTTGATTCTCTTACAGGTAGTTCAGGTTTATTATTCCGTGCATTGTCGCTGTTGGCTCTACGAAGATTAGTAAAATTAGCCGTAGCACGGCTGCCAGGACATGAATTGCCTGATGCATTACTGCCAGGACCTGAAAAACGACTTCCAGATCCCGAAGAATTACTACCATTGAATCCTGGTTGACAGGTGTTGAAATTGGGTTGACACTGATGGTTATGATACCAAGATGATGAGGAAGGACCAGAGTCATTTTGATGGTAGTTAACATATCCACCAAACTGATGGTTAGAACTGTGTCCTGAACTTGTAGGGTACAGTACAGAATGATCTCTCCTCGTGCTAGACGACGGAGCAGACTGAGAATTTGGAATAAATCCTGGTGAATAGCAATTATCAGGGTTCGGCTGTGAACCACATGAGTTGTGGGAATAAGACCTTGGGCAAGAATTTGTTCCAAATCCAGGACTCGCTGCGCCACGAAGAGAATTTGCCATACCACAGAGAGGACGGTCTGAACATTGAATAATTTTTGGCATTCCCAAATGTCTGGATGGTTCTCTACAATCCATCATGCCAGGTGTGGGAGGTGAACAATACATCTGCGATACAGGCGGTTCTGTGAAGTTAACCGTCCTTGTTCTACCATTTGCTGTCCTTGAGTCTTGACCACGTAGAATGCTGAGATGCCTATTTGAGATTTCACTCTGTGAGGAATATAAGGAATTATTCATAACAGGTGGACAAGTCTGTTCAACGTTGCAGACCACCTCTTTCATTCGTAGCGAGTCTGGAGGCTGGGACAAAGGAAAACACGCAGATGCAGGGATGCCATTCTGCCTCTTCCAAGCCAGCCTCTGTTGTTCGATTCGATCAATACTTTCCCAAATTGCAGGATCGTCCAACGGACAGTTACCTTCCGTAACAAAAGGACTGAATTGTCCTGCATCAAACGAACAATCTAACCTTTTCTCTACTGTTTCATCAAACCTTGGTTTCTTACCAGATCCACCAGCAACAGATACCAAACCAGGAACAATAGCTTGTGAAAAGGTCCTCTTCGAATCAGATAAAATTCCAGAACAATTAACAGCCGACTTATTGGATAATTCTTTCGCAGGAAGTGCTGGTGAGACCATGCCAACCTGCCCTTGGCTATTCATAGTTATATTAGGCTGTGCATCAGGGTGACACTCATCTGGCTTGGGCTGGGACACAACAGCTGAATGCGTCTTCGGTGATGTCATAATACTATGTCCATCTTTATCAGGTGAGCTGTCATGCTTCATCTGTCCAGCATGAGTAGAGGAACTAGCTTCCACCAGAAGAGAATCAGATGACTTCCCAGATGTGCAAAGACTGTCTGTAGCAGATAAAACTGCCTTACCACCATGTCTGACAAGATTGCCTTCAATGTTGGGTACACCCTTTTCAGTATCTTGGGTGACCACCTTCGATGCACTTGTTCCGTCTACCTTCTCAACTGTTCCATCTCCAAGGTCCTTGCATGAATCACATACACGAGGATCGTTCAATCCTTCACAGTTGATGCAAACTACGCCTTTTCTCTTTAGCACATCCAAGGTTGGTTCAAAAGGAAGTTTATAAGGTAGACCTTCAGAAACACGGTCAAGGTAGCTCTTAAGATTCAGGAGAAATTCTTTATAGAGTGCATTAGGACTGTACTTGCAGTCTATGGGTATTATCTCCTGTAACAACCTGATTTGCTCGTAGACAGTCTGACTCAATGGAATTATCCGATCCTCCAGCGACGAAGCAGTGCCATTAGTTGAATCAGGTTGACTGAGCGATTCCAACTTAGCAGAAAGATCTTTTATCAAAGGACCACCAGACGAAGTGCCGTGATGTGACGAGGTGCTACGCAAAATCTGATCACTGCTAACGTTTGAGCTTGCCACTTGCATAACTTTGCACATAGTATTATCAACTATCGGCCGTATTGCAGAAAATATCTCAGTGTACATGCCACGCATAATTCCCTTCAATTCATCCATTGCCTAGTGTTTAGAAAACAAGAACTCAACAGTAAGAACAATAAGTTTTTATATATACAAGACAAATAAAACTCAAACGGTGGAATTATAAACAATAAAACAAAACTTAAAAAAAACAGCCAGTTTGTTTCTATTACATACCAGATATTGGTTATCAGGTTGCACATACGAGCACAAAAATGACCCAACTGCAGGATCCACATCATCAAAATAAATATCAGGAACAACACCCTGGTAGAAAACAGTGAGCCTCACATCTTTTAACTGTCATCACAAAAAAAGGAGAAGATAAGTGAAATATACAAAAAAGACAGGGAAATATTTTCAACAAACATTTAGCACGTAAACTTGCCGATAGACCGCCATAAGTCCCATCTTCTTCTGAAATCAAATCTAGCTTCTGGTATGTTTTAACAGTCTCATTGTCCCATACACTAATGCGCGGGACAACTCTTGAAAGTTCAACAGCTTCTGTGTTGAGATTGTCCAGATATGTCATCTATAGAGGAAAAAAAATCACAGAAAGAATAAGAATGATATTATTTAAAACAAAAACAAAAAAAAACAAAAACAAAAAAACAAAGAAACAGATCACATACTAACCAGAGGAACAAGCAAGCAGCCACACAAAGCTCCTGTGAAGCCATTTTTGATAAAAGTATCAATTGACCTTGAAATCTTCCAAAAAACAACAGAAGACCAGTCATAAGATGCAATCTCTTCAGGCGGACCTTCCAACGCAGATAAGAACTCAGGGCTGACACAGTCATAGGTCGTAGGACAGAGGAAAACAGTAACATTAAACATCATCCAGTATGTCTGGAAATCAGCATCATCTAAGTCAGATTTCAGAAATTTAATAAGCTCATTTATAGAAGGCGTCTGGCCAGCACACTGCGTTCTCTCCCTGATGGCGGACCTGAACTTATCACTGCACTTGTTCGGGATGAGACGACCACCTATAGGTGTGCCTAGTACTTTATGAGTACACCAAGAGTTTAAAGGAAAGCTAGAACCATTAGGGAACTCCACAATATTCTTCCGCGGATTGAAGTGACGGACGATCCAAACCACAAGGTCCCTTGGAATTTCGTCTAGACAAAGACTAAGAAGTGAGCCTTGCCCAATTTCAGACACAAGATCCTCTTGCCTAGGAGTTAAAGATCTCCGGACTAAGAGAAACTTAGGAAGACTAAATTTCGTAGTGAACTCAAACTTGCTATCAGCCATACTGCTTGACCTATGGAAAAAAAATAGAAACAACATGGTATATAAGAAAAGGCACAAACAAGCAAAATGCATGATAAAAATAAAGCAGTAGCACAATTAATACTGTACGTAAACTCATCAGGAGTACATACACTATACAATGTTTAATTACAATATATGAACTTGAAATTAAATCACGTAAGGTATAACATAAGTACAGCCAAAGTACAAATTTATAAACGCAAGCTATACAACAAACATAACATACGAAGTACAAGAAAGAAAGACCAGATGTACACCGGATAATATAATGGCAGTACAACTAACACTGTATGGTAATAACAATAAAACGAAAACAATTTTTAAGTTGTACAACCAAGTGATCTAGCAAAGTACAATCATATGAACACAAGATGTACAAAACACAAAACAGAAGAAGTACAAAACAAGTAGGACAGTTGTACAAACAAGTGATTTAGCAAAGTACAATAATGTGAACACAAGATGTACGACACAAATAACAGAAGAAGTACAGAACAAGTAGGACAAGTTGTACAACCAGGTTATAGAGAAAAGTACAACCAGACGAACACAAGATGTACCTCATCACAGATATAACAGCAGAAGTACAAAACTAGTAGGACAAGATGTACACCATGCATATGTACGAAATTATGAAAACATAAGATGTTTTCAGATTCATCGGCAAATAGTAGAAAAACAAAAATCACGTACTAACCTAGCCTTCTTATTTCTATACTCCTCAACTGACTTATCAAATGCAAGTCTCTTCTCCTCAACCCTGACCCTTTCTCTTTCCAACTGCTCTGCAGCCATACATTCCTGAGTAACAATTACAGGACCTTCATCTTCACATGATGGCGTGTCTACCCACCGAGGGGTGGATTCAACAATATCCTCCTGATCACTGGAACTCGGAAGATCCAGGGCTAATGAAAGAAATAAAACAAGTAAGAAGAATACAGAAATAAAAATCACACAATAAAGCAGAAACATCTAGGTATATGCAAGATCCAGAAAAGTTGTGGTGGAGGTAGTGATTGAGCTCGAGTTCAATAAGATCGACACCTTCTACTCGCTCTCGCCAGAACAATCAAATCGATCCCCTCGCACCGAGCAGCTAAACAGGAAGTAGGCGGCGCGGAAGTAGAAGCCAGCGTCGACGAACCCTAGAAATCGCTCTTCACGCCAGCAGAAAAGGAAAGCAAGGATAACGAAAGAAGAGAAGGGAAAGGTAAGGAAGGGAAAAGAAGGAAAAAGAAAGAGGGAGGTGGAGGCGGGTCCACATGTCATTGACTGGATTCAAGGAAAAGAGCCAAAACCATTCACGCAACTGTCCTGGAAATAAATGCGGCCCCACCTGGAAGCCGTCCATCCAATACTATCCCCGTCTCGATTCAAAATTCAAAAAAGGATAGACGATCGCTGGCGATCCAGGTATTCATCTTCTCGTTGATCAAATCTAAACAACTACATCCGTCGATTCTTTTCGATTTCTTCGCTTGATTTGCTCGTTTCTACAGTCGGTTCGTTCCCTCCCTATTCTGATTCCTTCTTCTCGATCGTTTCGATCGTATACATGCTTTGTTTCTATCGTCTCGACTCGTTCGTTCCTACCATCGAATAGATCGCGTCTCCAGCCAATCCGTGTGTACGATCAGCTTCTTAGTTTGATGGTAGGAACGAATAGATCGCTTACAAGTATCCAGCCAATTCGAATAGATCTCTTCTTAGTTTGCACAAACTGATATCCAGTACATGACGTTATAGCCAGGGTATTACTTACAAGTATTTTTTTACAACACAAGCAGTACAAAAAAAACAAACGAGTATTCAAAGTGATTATTCAATCATAGCAAAAGAACTAGCAACTACTTGTGTCTCTATCACCATCAGCATGCCTTGATTATCTTCATCTTCTGCAGGGATGAACAACGATGGGTCAACTGAGGAGATGGATGAACAAGACAATGAAAATATACTACAAAGCAAGCTACCACCAGGGATGCAGAAGCTACCAACAAGGGAAGAGCTGACAAAAGTAATTAGGAAGGTACATAAATATACTATGTGCACATGTACATGACGAGGAAATAGAAACATCATAACAGATTACCACCATAGAGTACATCTTTTGCGTACAATGCTTAGCACCATAGAGTACAAAATATCACACCTCAGAAGTACAGAAACATAGGCTACACTACATGCACTACAAGCCATGATTTAAATTTCAGTTGTACAACCAGTAATATATCCACAAATAACTAATTACTATGTACATGTGTTGTTTATATTGCAGTTAATTATTCAGAGATGGAAGGACAAGAGAGCAAGAAAAAACACAGATCAGGTCAATACGGCTATAGAATCTCTAAGGGAAGTACAGCAAGCTCATCTCAGGCGAGCTATTGTACATATAAAGAAAGAAAAAGAGTTGCAAACAAGCGAGAGTAGTTCTGCTTTGAAGCGTCCGTTAGAAAACCAGTTGCAGGAAGAACAGAGAAGCAAGAGGAGAACAGTACGAACCTCATCAGGTTTCACAGGTCCAGCTCCATTCTCCGCTTCGTCGACTCTTTCACATGCTCCAGTACTGCCACAAAGACTAAAGAATATACCACAGTCAAACAGCTTCATAAGGAACAAGGTAAAAAACTGCAACCTAGCTTACTGACAACACTAAAAAGCAAACATTATTGCTCACACTGATTTCAATCTGTATCTTTTTAAACAGGATGAGTGTTATACTGAAAATGTCTCTCTAGGGCTACCACAATATCAGGAATCCAGTAAAAACTATACAGCAACTAAAACAGCTATCAAGGTATCACGGCTTCTGAGAGAAGACATGCTGAAGAACTACAACAACGAATAAGGGAACTAATTTACGTTCACTTCTATTTGCAGGTCATTAACAAGGAGATTTCAAATTATACATCGCATGGATATCAATACGATAACTCAATGCAGGCACAGAGTACTGCAGCATCTGTAAGATGGGAAGGGAGCAAGGAACAAGAGGTACAGCATAAAAACACACAATATTTCATTTCAAATTCATGCACAGCAGTGCTGATCAATTGGTATTATTTTCCATACAGACACAGGAATGCAGGGCAAAAGAAACCAGATCCACTTCATCAGCACAACAGAAGAGAAGTAACTTCAGACAGGACAGCAGCTTACACAATCAACAGCAAACACCTGCTTGGAACAAAGAAACAGAAGAATACACTGAAAATATCAACACCTACACAAAGTACAAGGTAAGGACCTACTACAACGAAACAAAACATAAAGAAAATTTGACACTATTATAACAAATTTACCTTGCTACTATTGCAGGCAGATATGAGCAAGCAGTCAAATTCCAGTAAGCAAACAAAACACGAAGGGTCGACGCTGAGTTACACACAAGCGGACATCAGAAGCTACGATGAATGGAAAGCAAAAGAGGTAATACAAAAAAACATAGCCATTTTTTCCATATATTTATGCAACCGTGCGGCTCAAATGAGGTTATTCTATGGTTGTACACAGGACTACAGAGGGGAGTACCAAAACGATGAGACAATGGGGGAGAGCTCAGGAAACACGAAAGCAAACACAGAGAACTCAGCAGCAAAACAGAGTGCTTCACCAGAGGAACACACAAGCAAGCAGCATAAAACAAATCAAACTGAAAGCCAGCAACAGAATAATGACACTCTGCACGATGAGGAGAAAGAGGAGACAATGGGAGAGAGCACAGCAGAAATGAATGATGACGACCCTACAATAAACCCAGAGCCTCCAACCATAATGGAACAAGAAATGGACAAAATGTTTGACGCGGACAGCTATCCAGCAATGAGATAATCAATGCAACAATCCCAAAGGAAGGTGAAACTTTCAAGTCCTTGAGAGACGCATTCTACAGATATGCACTCTATGCAAGAAAATCAGGTTTCTCAGTAAAGAAGTTCAGCAGCAAGAGATCAAGAAAGGACAACGAAATATACTACCAGTATTTTACATGCAACAAAGAAGGGGTGACTAATATGGATGTTAATCCTACCAGGAAGAGGAGAACAGCCACACTGGTCAAGACAGGGTGTGATGCACATATAATGGTGCACAAGTGGGACAAAGGATGGTTCATCAAGAAAGTAAATCTGGAACACAACCATGAGCTGGAACCAACGGATTATCTAATAAGGTTCTCACACTGTCACAAGAGGATGACTCCACTAGACAGAAAGCTAATTGAACTCCTACAGATGGGCCGCCTGCCACCCAGAAAGATGATGTTAATATTCCGGAAGATAAGGGGCAGATTCCGCAGCATACCGTTTGATGCAATCGACTTGAGCAACATTCAAAGTCACCAGACTGAAATCGAGAAGGACCATGACATTGATCATTGCCTTGAGCGTTTCAAAACGCTGCAAAGAAAAGTGCCTGGGTTCTATTACGCAATCGAGAAAGACGAGCAGAAAAGGGTAAGAAGTCTTTTCTGGATGGACGCAATGTGTGTCATGAACTACAAGTTATTTGGTGAGTACATATCGTTTGACACAACATTCAGCACCAACAAATACAACCTGCCGTTTGTTCCTATTGTTGGCGTGAACAATCACGGGGCCACGGTGCTTTTTGGTGTTGCATTGCTCAAGGATGAAAAAATCGGTTCATTCAAGTGGGTCCTGCAGACATTTGTTGAAGCAATGGGAGGAAAGGAACCGGAGACAATCATAACGGACCAAGATAAAGCAATGAAGAGAGCGATTCAGGAGGTGCTGAAGAACACCACGCACAGAAACTGTTACTATCACATAGTAACAAAAATGAGCCAGAAACAAGGTTCATTCTTCGCAACGCACCCAAATTGTTCAGAGGACCTGAGATTTGCAGCAAAGAATGCATTCACTCCAGAGGAATTTGAAACAGCATGGACAAATGTCATCAAAAAACACGGTGCAGAAGGAGAGAAGCACCTAAACAAACTATACAGAATAAGAAGCAGATGGGTCCCAGCATACTTCATGGATAGATTCTATCCATTCTCATCGAGCACGGGACGTAGCGAAAGCACAAACAATATGTGGAAATGCTACAGCAGGAACACAGACACAATAACAAAATTCCTGGAGCAATATGAAGTCATACAGGACAAGTGTCTGTCTGCTCTTGACAAAAAGAAGCTGAAATCGACTTTGAAAACAGCGAAAACAATTACCCACCATCCATTTGAGAAGCAGGCTCTTGAGGCATACACGCATGACATATTCCTGAAATTCCAGATAGAAATCACAAACAGCACTGCATTTGCTATCTACACAACAGAACCACCAGGCCACATCCAGTTGCAGAGAGTGAGCGAGTATGACAAAATGGAGTTCAGAAGAAAATACTTTGATGTGTATTTCGACGAAGAAAAAAAGAATTTCAGCTGCAGTTGCAAGAAAATGCAGAGAGATGGGATACACTGCTGCCATGTAATCAGGGTAATGGTGCAACTTGGAATAACTCACTTGCCAGAGAGTTTTATCATTCCAAGATGGAGAAAAGATATCGAGTTAGAACTGCAAACACTTGGAGATGCTGTGGATGTTTCCAACACGGAGGAAGCTATAAGGTTTGCAGGCGCAATGAGCAGCATGGCAGAAATATGCAACCTAGCATGTCCTGAAGACAAAGCATACACGGTGATGGTGGATTGCATGCGAGACATGAAAACAAAAGTGATGGCAGTGCTGGCAGGGCAAGAGAAAGAAAGAGAAGAAGAAGCTATACACAATAACGAAGATGACAGGCTACATGATCCACCAATAATTACGAGAAGAAGTACAAACAGGGGAAACAGACCAAAGCCTGGGTCAGAGAAGAGCAACAGGGCAAGAAACATAACATGCAGTCATTGCAAAGTAAAGGGACACATGAGAACATCTTGCAGTATCCTGAAAGCTGAAGCTCAAGCAGCTGCAAACAGACAGAATAATCAGCAAACAAACAACAGCCAGCAGGAACAAACTGCACCACAGCAACAAGAGGCAGCAAACAGGCAGCATGACGAGCAGCCGCAACAGCGCGAAAATAGAAGAAACAGAACAAGTTACACACAGAACAACTACTCAACTCCAACACAGAATCAAGCAAACAGAGGGCCACACTATCACAATGGCAGAATAAGATGTGGATTTGAGTACCTGATATTTGGAGATCAAGGACCAGACTCACAGGAGGCAGAGGAATAGATAAAAATAGTTCATACAAAACAAAAAACACAAGAGACCCATTATTATATTTCTGTCGTTCATATTACTACATTTCCTAAAAGATATGTAATGTCACGAGAGTAGACAACAATTACTAGTACTACTGGATGTACACAGTGCTAATGCTATTGGATGGATACACAACATAATGATAGTGGATCTACAATTTAGTTGTTCCAGGGTGTACACGATGTTACTGGGTGGGTGTACATCACATTGATGTACACTCACACTGATACCGCATGTACACGCTGCTACTGGGTGTACACTCACATTGCTACTGAATGTACACACGCGCTGGTACTAGATGTACAACAACACCGCTACTTGATGTACACCCACACTGTTAGCGCATGTACACGCTGCTGCTACTACTAGATGTACAAAAATGTCCAATGGATGTACACTATGCTACTGCTGCTCGATGTACATAATGATGCGACTGGATGTACATGATGGCACTTGATGTACATCACACTGCTACCGAATGTACACGCTGCTGCTACTACTACTGGCTGTACAAACATGCTGCTACTAGATGTACACGATGCTACTGGATGTACACACGCGCTGGTACTATATGTACAACAACACAGCTACTGGATGTACACCCACATTGATGTACACCCACATTGCTACCGCATGTACACGCTGGTACTACTACAACTAGATGTACAAAAATACGTCCAATGGATGTACAGTATGCTACTGCTGCTCGATGTACATAATGATTCTACTGGATGTACATGATGGTACTGGATGTACATCACACTGCTACCGAATGTACACGCTGCTGCTACTACTACTGGCTGTACAAACATGCTGCTACTAGATGTACACGATGCTACTGGATGTACACACGCGCTGGTACTATATGTACAACAACACAGCTACTGGATGTACACCCACAATGATGTACACCCACATTGCTACCGCATGTACACGCTGCTGCTACTACAACTAGATGTACAAAAATACGTCCAATGGATGTACAGTATGCTACTGCTGCTCGATGTACATAATGATTCTACTGGATATACATGATGGTACTGGATGTACATCACACTGCTACTGAATGTACACGCTTCTACTACTACTGGCTGTACAAACATGTTGCTACTGGATGTACATTCACACAGCTACTGGATGTACAGACGCGCTGGTACTGGATGTACAGACGCGCTGGTGTACACCCACACTGTTACCGCATGTACACGCTGCTGCTGCTACTATTACTGGATGTACAAAAATGGGTCCAATGGATGTACACTATGCTACTGCTTCTAGATGTACATAATGATGCTACTTGATGTACATCACATTACTACCGAATGTACACGCTGCTACTACTACTGGCTGTACAAACATGCTGCTATTACTACTGGCTGTACAAACATGCTGCTACTGGATGTACACGATGCTCCTGGATGAACACACGCGCTGGTACTAGATGTACACCAACGCCCTGCTCCTGGAAGTACATCAACAAAATTCGTTAACTACAAACTATCACTTTCAGAATGCACACAGAAGAACAGACAAACACACTCAATATCCAAGAGCATACTTTCACTTTCACAACAGCTACCATCACTGTCATCATCAGATGATACAGTACAACCAGAAATATCACTATCAACACTGAAAGCTCGGATTCTTTTTGATAGACCAGATAGGAACATCTTTTTCCTATCTCAAATTGCATGACCGAATCTGACATTTCATAATCTGCTCAAACATATCTAAGTTAAACCACAACTTCCCCAAAAAGATCTATCAAAAAGTTGACGCATACTGTAATTAAAAGTGCATTCTCCCTCCCATAACTTCCCCTGAAAACTCCCTGCCCGAAAATGACAAAGGGAAAAAAGAAAAGTGAAAATGGCGGAAAAAGGATGCAACTTTTTGTAGTGGATCTAACAAGTAAAAAGGGAAAAAAGGGACGAAGAACAAAGACGGATTAAAGGAAACACGAATTAAAGAAGAACAAAGACGGGAAATCGAATTATCGGTACCAAGAAATAGAATCCGAGGAGTAAAAGAACAGTTACGATTCCTGAGTTTTCACATAGAAAAAGGGGAAAAGGGAAAAAGACGGAACAAAATTCCTCAGAAGAAACCTCGCCGGAAAACAGTACAGGAGAAGTCGCCGCCGTCACACGCTCCGCCGGCAGCGATTATCACGGTACGGTACCCAGATTCCGCCAGATACGAGACACACGATAGTATCAACGAAAGGGAAAAAGGGAAAAAGGGAACGCAATTCCTCGCCGGCAACCTCGCCGGAAACCAGTAAAGAACAAGTCGCCTCCATCACATGCGCCGCCGGCGACGACCATCACGGTAAGTCACCCTCTTCCGCCAGAGAAGACACAACGCGATAGAAAGAACAAGGAAATGGAGAAAGGGAAAAAAAATAAAACGAATCGGTATGTCTAACCCGAACCATTAACACAAAAAACCCGCCCGATAGGAACCGGCGGGCGAGGACAGAACGACGCGTGTCGCGCGCGGAAGGAACCGACGACGCACGCGGCTAACCAGATGGCGACACTTGTCACGCGCGGAGCGCACGCGCGGTTCCCTTCCGGAAGGGAACCCTTTAATTAGTGATTTCGGGTGGAATTACATCGATCGATAACCAGCAAAGGGGCCTCGGCCAACTTTCTACTGGGCTATCGTACGTGCGTCAGGCCCAGGAAATAATTTCTGTGAAGAAAAGGTGCTGGGCTGGGCTGTGCACTGGTATATGGGGACCCCCAGTTTTTTGTGTCCTGTGTGGCCGTCCAACTCGCACTGGGCTGTGCCATCTACGGGCCTGGTGTGCGAATAGTCGAGTTTTAGGAAGTTTTGAATCATTAAAAATTAATAGAGCGAGTAGAGGTAGTAGATACACCATGCAGCTTGGCTCACATATTAATTTAAGATGGTGAACATAACAGTGATTTTGCTTCCTCATATTACTCTACGAATAACTTCTAGTAGTTCCATGCAATGTGGCTCGCATTAGTAACAATATTAGACACGTTATCTCTGATGGCATAACTTGGTTGCAATATAGCTATCACTGGATTTCATGCAAATTAAAACAACTGCGAAGTGATTATAATTAACAACATAAGAAACAATTAAGATAAGATGAAGATTGTATCTTTGCTAGATTTGGTGATTAGTAGTATATATGTTGTTATACCTCACACAACTGGGATCAATGCACATGATCATATCACTTGGCTCCAACAACTACGTAATGTAAGATCCAAACACCTAGTACATTATTTTTCAAAGTCTGTTGCAATGGAAAAAAGAAGTGAGTACAAATTCTTGTGACTGCAATAACCACCGAATAAGTTTGGGCCGGCGTGATCATATCACTTGGTTCCAATATTTTCTCAAATGTCTATCGTGCGAGTACCTCAAAGTTAATTAGAAAAATAAACATGCCAAACAATAATATACCTGTAGGTAAAACAACTATCGGAGCAAAATGCACGGGTCACCATAATAGTTTCATATCTAAGGAAGAAACTCTTCATATCCAAGGAAGAAACTTCAAACAAATACTTCGAAAAAGCAGCAGGGTAGTTATTTTTGTTCTATATTAGCTTTCAACACCATGCGTAAACATAACATAAGTGACTGTTACACTGAATGGAACCTTTGGACACCTAGCTTATTTATTCTTGCAACATCTTGGTTGTTTCTCATATAGAGAAAACTCTTCTACCCGCAGTCGGCCTTGCAGCCGTTGGTGCAGCCGTCGGTACACTTCTGCCTGTTGTAGGCCATGCAGCTCTGGCACCCGCTGCTGCAGTAGTCGCTCCATTTATCCCCGGCATGACTGCAGTAGGTTAAGCAATAGGAGTCACAGTTGCAGTTACCCGACTGGCAGCCTTGGCCGCAGCCAGTTGTGCAGGTGCTCCTGCACTGCCCGACTGACTCGGACGCGCAGGTCGGCACACATGAGGACGAGCAGGACGAGCTGCACGCTGATGTGAAGTCGACACCGCTGCACCGCGCGCTGCACATCGAGGCGCAGTCGCTGCATGGTGTCGTCGCGACCGCCGGGCGGCCGGCCAGTGATGAGAACAACATGGCGAGCAGCACGGCGAGAACGGCCGCACTCGAAGCCATTATTGCATGCAACGTATGTAGGCAGGTATGGTAGAAAGCAAGAAGGATATATCAAGCAAGAGAAGAAGGCGAGACACGGTTGATGAGAATAGGTGGGTGCCATATGATGGAGGAAAGCCCTGCTATTTATAGCCAGCTTACGTGCATACTTAGCATCACAAGCATGGAGACGTACGAACTAACAAAACCTAGGTGGAACATGCATGCATGTTACCATCTATGACCTATATTCAACTTCGGCGCCATGGATATGCATGTTATAACTTAAATACAAGTCTGTCTACGACCTCTAAGGCTCTAAGGCCGGTGCCAATGCATCGGTTCTTATTACCGTATCATGCTAAGAAACGAGTGTATAAGAGATGACCGTCCCAGTGGGCTGTATGTATATGTCGTATCCAACACATGTTATACGCGATCAATATGTGGCCTGATTGTAGTGTGGTTTAGTTTGTGGCCCAATCAATTTGTGGCCTGAGCGTATCCACCCTCAACGGGACG
This sequence comes from Poa pratensis, assembly GCA_947311845.1. Taxonomy (NCBI): domain Eukaryota; kingdom Viridiplantae; phylum Streptophyta; class Magnoliopsida; order Poales; family Poaceae; genus Poa; species Poa pratensis. The sequence goes on along the minus strand of CAMZMU010000036.1, from coordinate 2,634,498 downwards.
TGGGATCATGCTAGGAGTCCTCTGGCCCCCCGCATGGGATGTGTTTCACATTTATTTAGCCTTGATTCTCTCGCTAAGAGTCGATTCTATCATTGCATACAACTACTCTCTCGTTCTTCTTTTATTAGGGTGACACATCAGCAAATTACCTATGGTACCGTGACAAGAAACCTGCGTTGGCACCGGCCTAAGTACTTATGCTACTTACACCACATGAATGCACGTTCCAAAAGTTGACTTGAAGAGGAGTAACCTACTAGACACCTAGTACTTATACTATATGATCAATGGCGATAAGGTGATGCGGCGTAATGGCTGAGCAAGTAATGGGCTCTTCTGCCCTGTGAAGAGCCAATAATGGCAGAGGAGCCTATATATGGTCAAGATCCAAAATGTGTCATGCATACTATTTACAAGAGAGAAGAGTACTTGCACCTATTCATCTCCAAGTTACCCTTTAGGTGCCTACTTCAATACAAGTCATCTACGACCTCGAAGTACGAACTTCACACATGTTCGAAAAGTTGACTAGACAAGGAGTAACCTAGACACCGAGTACTTGTAGGAGGTGGTGCGGCGATATGGCCGAGCAAGCAGTGGGCTCACAGTACTCTCGAGAGCCAGTAACGACAAGAGGCGAGACAAGGTTTGAAAGAGTATTTATACGTTTCTTCTTTAAGTTAGAAGATAATACATACTGTGTGAATGGACTGAGCCTAGCAAATTTTTGGTCCACGTAAATTTAACCGGCTGATCGTGTGGAGGTAGTAGCTCCTCCCTCCGTCCCGTTATTGTTGTCATGGAGGGAGAACTATGGTAGTACAAATCGGCTATCAAGTCAAGACAACAAAAACAAAACAGAGGTAGTACCGTGCAACTTGGCTTGCATATTAATTAATTAAGATGGTGAACATAACAATGATTTGTTCCCCATTTTTCTCTACACCATACGAACCGGGTTAATTATAGTAGTTCCATGCAATGTGGCTCGCATTAGTTATATTACCAGACATGGTAGCTATGAGTTCATAACTTGATTTCTAATTACTACAACTTGATTTCATGAAAGATTATCTAGCGTAACAGAACAACCCTAAACTTTGTGAATAGTAGTATTTTTTTAGGAAACATAGTACAACGCAAACGCTCACATACACGTGCACACACTCACCCCTTTGAACGCGCACAGACACAACCTACCCCTATGAGCACATTCGACAGACTGAGCCGGCGGTCGGGTCTTGAGATTGACGAAGTCACCATACGCGTCTCGCTGTCTACGGGAACGTCGCTTCCCAATGAAGAATATTCCGCCTATTTTGGAAATAACAATGTCAAATCTATGATTTGAACTCTGGTGAATTGGGGGTAAAACCACCCTCTTAACCATCTTGGCACAAGCAAGTTCTCGGATAGTAGTATGTTGTTATACCTTAGAAAACTGAAGATCAAATCACATGTTGGACATCATTTGTCCCTTAGAAAAAAGTATCGAGACTTCGCTACCGTGCGGCTCCACAGCCTGCACCGGTGCAACCATTACCGACGGCCAGGGCCTCACCATCACTTATGATACACGAGGTGGACACACGCGTGGCTTTGCGCTGACCAGAACACTACGTGTGGAGACTGAGCTAATTTGAAATTTATTCTTGAAGATAAAAATATTTTCATCTTTTGCATAAAACAAAAATCAAATGTTTAAAATAAATTACGCAACGGATATTCACAGCACCTCTGACGATCATATGCTCCGCGGTGAAACAGTGAAGTTCCCCATGTAAAAAATATATAAGATAATTAGACATAAAATGTCCCAAGTAAAACATTCTGGGCAAACGATAAGTTTTGGGCATATGAGGAAAACTAAGAAGTTGGTGCTTAGCAAAAAAATTAGGACACCATTATTTAGTGGCGGTGAAATACCACATATATAGTTAGGGTATGGTGGGGAAAATAGAAAATATTTTTTGCTCAACAGAGTTGGATGGGCAAACAAAGTATACTAAGCTTAGAGCATGTCATAGATTTCCCCCAACCTTGTCCCATCCACTCCTCTTGCGGTCTTGCCTCCCCACCCACGTGGCCGGAGCACGTCGCCGCCTCCAAATACCCCACAACAAGAAGCTCCTCCGACCAACTTAATTTAATGTACATACATCTAAAAAAGGAAATGTGGCCGGACTCACCGACACGGCTCAAAGGTGGCTGGACTCACCGGCGCGGCTCAAAGGCGGTGGCGCAAGACATTGGCTTATCGATGGCCTGTTGGGAGAGGAGGGGGCAGCGGCAGGAGGGATGATACGACATCGGGAGCGGAGGGGACGGCGGCGACGGATCGAGGGCTCGGCATCAGGGGTAGGGTGGGAGAGGGTGGCGGCTCGGCGGGGTAGGGAGAGGAGGGGGAGGTGGCGGATCGAGGGCGTGCTGTTTGGGACGGGCCGGCGGCGGCTCGACAGGGTCGAGAGAGGAGGGGCGGTGGCAGAGGCGGGATGGAGAGGAGGCCACGGCGGTGGGGTGGGGACGGCGTCAGGGACAAGAAAGAGTGTAGTGGAGAGAGAGGCTGTGGGTAGTGGATAAGGGTGATGCGTGGCACCGGTTAACTACGTACCAGGTAAAATATACCGGTGGTGCACTCGTATATGTATACACCACTGATATTGAAATACCAGTGGCCACTGGTATCGCCGACACAATAGGCTATGCATACCGGTGGTTTACATGTAGAATTGTATGCCACTAGTACGCTCATACTAGTGGCGCTCTGCCGTACGTGTACGCCACAAAATAAACTGGTGGCGCCCTATAATGTAGGTATGTAATGTAGGTGTGTCACTGGTAACTATCTACTTATAAGATATTTCATAATAGTGGATGTATGAATCCATCTATGAATCTCTCGGATTCATGAAGAAAATTTTCATAATAAAAGGGTTGTATGCGTCACTTTGATGTAGAGGTCGGGGATCACCCCATTTCGGACAAAAAATGATGAAAAATTTAGGCATTAGTATTAATTGCCATCATTATTTGTTGCATCCTAGCTATAGTAGGGCCTGTAATCAAGATCGCCCAACGGCCTGATCCGCTTCTCATGGTCATGTCCAGGACGTGTGCAACCAATTCAAAAATGACGTCCGTGGGGTAAGAGACCCCTGGACAGTTGTTTAGCAGAATTACTCCGAGGAGTAGGTGCGTACGCACCGCGTGTGAGCATGAGCACTCGAACGCGGGCGGGCTGGGGAGTATCAGCACTTCTCTGCCACTGGGCTATGCCTCAGTCCACTAGCCAAGACCTTCATGTCCTAGTCTACTTAATCAAATCTCCTAGTCATATGCATTAACAGGACACCCTCTAATACATGTATAGTGCTAGCTCGCTAAACTAGTTACCCCCTTCGTTCCATAATATAAGCCTTTTTAGCAAGCTAAACTAGCTAGCTAAAAAGACTTACATTGTGGAACAGAGGTAGTAGAAATTACACAACCGTGTACACAGCCACTTTACCCTAAGTACCAACATGATGACATTGCCATGCGAGGCAAGTTACGTGGCAGCTACGAGCTCCACTCGATCACCCGAATAAATTTGCAAGTCAAAACTTAGTCAGGCTCAGTCCGTTCACAGGCTATGTCCTATGAGCCTACTTGAAGAAGAATAGGTACAAATAGTACTAAGTGACAGTTTGGATCTTGACACGGTCTCGCCTCTTGGGCCATAACTGGCTCTTCAGAGTGCAGGGGAGCCCAATTACTGGCTCTTCTCAAAATTTCCAGAATTTTAATATCATCTAGGAGAAGTACGTGTGTCTAGCTAGGTTACTAGTTAGTCTCGAAGTCAACTTTGGGAACATGCATGTTCACGGCGCAAGTATACTAGCATATACGAAGCACGTACTTCGAGGTCATAGACGACTTGTAACTCTTACAGATTCATGCATGCATGTGCCAACGGGTTTTTTCCTTGGCACGCTTAAGCAATTCCATGTATTAGGCTGGCTATAAATAGAAGGGCTTTGCTTCATCATATGGGCACCCAACCCAAGAGTTCATCTCTGCCTTCTTCTTTTGCTTCACATATATAACAGTCTTCTACTTCCTTGAACAATGGCTTCGAGTAGTGCAGCCGTCCTCGCCGTGCTCCTCGCCGTTCTGCAGTTCTCCTCGCTGGCGGTGGCGACGGTGCCATGTGGGGACTGTCCCTCGTTGTGCAGCTCGCAGTGCGGCAGCGGCAGCTTCTTTTTTTTTCAAAAAAAAAAAATTGCTTCCACGTAACGTGCAGTTTTGATTCTCAAAAAATAAAGAAGGTAACGTGCTGTATGTGGACGCGAGGGACGTGTTGAAATAACTATTTTGTACCTGATTAATGTTGTACGTAACTTTGTTATTTTTAATCTCAACCGTTACAACCAAAATAAACGGATTATATATTTCTAATCTATTTGGATTAACGTGGTGTCTCCGTTGAACTCTCTCATTTTGCTTTTAGTATATAATAGATATAGTAATCAAATATGTAGCAGCTCTACAAATAGTGCTTACGACAACCGGCCCAAGGCCCGACTCATCAGAGACTGCTTCATCGCCAACACCCGCAAAGAATCTCCCCGGGAACCCCGGGTACGACTAAATAAAGGTACCCCTTCGCGAAGGGAAACGGACAGCGAGAGGCGAGCGTACGTCGGCCACGTGTCGTGCGTGCATGGGTGCTGTGCGGGAGCAGTATCGTACGCGCGCGTATGAAGGTACGAAGCCCCGTGGCTCGACGCGCTGCTCGCTCGTTCGCTCGGCTTTGTACGCGTTTGTACGAAAATACAACCAAACGTACAGCACAGTGTACAAATTATACAGACAACAAATGTACAAACTTTATATATCAGAGAGTACACCGATGTACACCCACGTTGATACTAGATGTACACACTGCTATTTCATGTAATCATTGAATGTACATTTATATTGGTAGTAGATGTATGCGCTGATATTACTAGTGGATGTACATCAATGTGTTACTGAATGTACATTCACGTTGTTACTGAATGTACACGATTCTCTAGATGTACAACCACACTGTTACTGTATGTACATAATGCTAATGGACGTACAACCACATGCTGGTATTAGATGTACACCCACGTTACTACTAAATGTACACGCTGCTACTACTACTTGTACAATTTACGCTGCTGCTGAATGTACACGATACTACTAGATGTACACCCACGCTGCTACTGGATGTATGCTCACACTGTTACTGAATGTACTCGCAGCTACTGGATGTACAAATTATACAGAACTAGTAGTACAAAGTACGAGAAAAAAAAGTTTATCAAAACCTATCAACATGGGATCTACTTTTGAATATCTCGATGCGAGGATCTCAAATATGAAAATCGTTATTAATTTAAATAAACGGTTCAAAAGATATTTCGTTTTTAAGAAATGAATCTCAAAATAAATGCACACTACAGCCACGAGACGTGAGAAGGGAAAATCCTACCAAACTTCTCTGGTGATGCCACTAGTCGCAAATATAAACGTACACGAAGTACCGCGTGCAGCGAGAAGACGCCACTTGGCGCGACGACGATGCAGCGCAGTTTCCCTTCGCAAAGGGTACCCTTTTATTAGTGATTTCGACCCCTATTAGTCTACTTCTCGGGAAATTGTAGAACCGGTGCACATTAGGGTGCGTTTGGTGGCCTGCAGCAGGCCAGACCAGGCGCGCCAGATGAAACCGCGCGGTGTTTGGTGGCCTCCATGCAGTGTTGGGTCAGGCCAGCGTGCTCTTTAAAGCAGCATCAGGTCAGGCCGGCAAGGCACGCTCGAATCGAGCGTGCCAGTGGAGCCAGGCCCTGGCGAGCGCATGGTGCAGCAGCACTTGCGCGCGTGGAGAAGGGCGGGAGACGCCCCAACATCTCCCGAGCGCACTCTCTCTCCTCTCACTCACTCCTGTCACCACCCAACCGCCCTCTCACGTCCCATCACTCTGACCGAACAAACTGAAGAAACGGATAGCCGGAGCTCCGCCTCCGCCTGCCATAGATCCCGCTGGCGTTGGCCGTCCCCAACCATCGGCAACTGCCGGTCGCGATGTCCATAAGTTCGAGGCGGTTGTGGGTCGCAGTGCGGCGGCCGCCATTGACTCGGGCTGGATTCCTTCTTCCAATCACCCCTCTCCGATGGCGCAGCACACAACCGCCGCAGCTCGGGCGACAGCACCATCAGGCCCCACCGCCTGAGGCGGAATAATACTGGAGGGGACGTACCTCATTAGGAGGAGGGCCATGCTTACGGCAGAGGCGGTCGTGGCTCAGGCGGCCGCAAGCAACCTTCCTTCGGGTACGCCTCCTGGATTCCCGCCACGGCCACATCACTCGTGCCTGCGCCGCCGTCTCCCCTTGTTCCCCAATCTGGGATTTTTCCGGTCCCAACTTCCCTTCGATGGCCTCTTCACCTTCTTCTTCTCCAACTCCGGCTTCCGCTACTCCGACCTATCCATTGCAACCTTGTAGAAACCTCCAAGGCAGGGGTCCTGGTCTCATTCATGAATAGAAATGACATAGACCTTAACGAACTGCCTAGTACACAATGGCACAGATTCTTGCAAAATTGAAATGCATTATGGCACTAATTCGTGTATGCTTGCAGTGGACAATGTTACTGATCCTTGCATGCTTGTATTGCACACTTCCATTGATCCTTGCATAAAGGGTCAATGTTGATGGGTGGACATAAAGGGTCATCGCGTTGGGTTTGTTGGCCTCAGGGCAAACAGGGGTCGGACGCTTGTCCGTTTGGTGATCTAAACTGACAAAGCGTGGTACGTCTGCCCGTTGGAGTTGCCCTCATATCAGGAATGAAATATCGTTGTCGAACAATTTGTCAAATATCACTTATGAGGAACACGGCTACCTAAAACCTAACCTAATCCATTAAAACAGTACTCTTATTGAAAGGTCCCCTCATATATCTACTTCACCTACCCATCCCAACACCCACAATGTCGATCAGAGGAGGGGGAACTGCCGTAGGAGGAGGCGGCTAGGTTTTCTTCTGGCGTCTATCGCCGATCTATTTTCAGCTTCACACCGATGAAACCTCAGCTGATAGCAAGTCTCCTTGACAGAATTATACGCTGCGATGCGCAATGCTCCCGTTGCCTGAAGGCATTCCGCTACTAGGCCAGCCCGTATTCAGCCTTTTTTCTTTTATTCGTTTTATTCTCTATTTTATTATATGTTATTCTTTCTTTTTAACTGTTTTCTTTTCTTTTTTTTCATTTTCGTAAAATATTTTTCTGATTTTCGAAAATTGTACAGATTTCAAATTTGTTTAGATTTTAAATTCATTTCAGATTTTGAAGTTTGTTCAGATTTGAATTTTTTTAGATGTTTAAAAAAAATCAGTTTTTCAAATTTGTTCAGATTTGAATTTTTCAAATTTATATTACTGTTGAGATTTGAAAAATTGTGCAGTTTTCAAATTTGTTCAGATTTACAAACTTGTTCAGTTTTCAAATTCGTTCAGATTTTGAAATTTGTTCAGATTTGAAATTTGTTCATATTTTGAAAAAAAAATAGTTCTTCAAAAAAATCAGATTTTATAATTGTTCAAATTTTAAATTCGTCAAATTTAAAAACTGTTCAGATTTGAAAACTATTCAGTTTTCAAAATTGTTCAGGTTCAAAAATTGTTCAGGTTTCAAATTTGTTCACATTGGAAAATTATTCTGAGTTTCAAATTTGGTCAAATTTATAATTTGTTTAGATTTGAAAACGGAAAATAAACGAAAAAAATACGAAAGCAAGAATCTATTGGGCCGATCCCAATTGCGGCCCATGAAAGGGCTCCCTTCAGGCGATGGATGCGAGTAGCATCGGCTGAAGGCGATGTATAGCAGCTCCCTTGACGTGGGACGAGAGCAGAAATATGATGGCAAATCTCGAACTGTATCTACTTCATTGCCGGCAAATCACCAGCCCAGCCCAGCTGGTTCCCATCGCCGGGTGGAGACGCGCCCACCGTCGCGCGCCACCACCTTCTCAAAGGCCGGCCGGCCACTTACCTGCTGCGGCTGCTGGCGGGTGGCGCATCCGAATCATTCAATACGCCACCGCTGCTCGCCGGCTTCCAGTCCTTCAGTACGTCCAACGCGGCGGGGACCGCCGGTATCTCAGCAAGACCGTGACGGCTGCGGGCAACAACAGCAGCATCGAGTGGTAAATCTCTACTCTCTTGCTCTCGTGATGTGGACAAATTTGTTCCCTAGCCTAGTTGTTGAAGTCTGCAGGACTTCCAGGAATCCAGGTTAACATTTGGAATTAGTATCGAGCGCCTAGTTTACAGACTCCCTGATTAGAATTAGTGTCTTTCTGAATCATTTTCGTATTCAGTCCCCTGTTCAATTGATCCAGTTTAATTATCCAACTGAATGAAACTTGCATGCATATTCTTCCCTTTTCCCCAAAAGTCCTTCTTTCCCAAAAACCAAAGATCCTCTGTTTCTTTTCATTTCTTTTCCCAAGAAGAATTCCTTCCTCGCGGCCACACATCACGTCTCCTCCGAAATTCCCCATGGCTGCTGGTCTGCACTGCGGAAGCCTATTCCCACCCAGCAGCAAGCTTCGCTGCTTCAAGCTTACGAACACTGTCATTCTAGTGTAGGTGAGTTTCAAGCCTGAGGAAAATAAAGTGGTTGATACCAGTGACGTTCATCTTCAATGCATGCAACATTTTCTTAGCTTGTAGCTCTCCATGGGAGTCGGCCAATCCAGATGAACGAAACTCATCCAGTATATGCATTTGGTAGATTTTCATGAGATCGGTTCTCCCGGGCCGCTTGTGCGAGGGCCGCTCCGGAGGCGACCTAGCACCAAAGAGCGCCTACACCCGTCCTCTCCCTCTGGCCGCTGCCGCCAGAGGCACCGGTGGCGGCCATGCCTGGCCGTAAAAAGCGGCGGGCATGGTGGCGCTGCCCATCGCGCTCCCTTCGCGCGGGAGGCGACACCATGGCGGCGCAGGTGTGAGACCAGGTGACGGGGTGGCGGCGATCCCCATGGGTGGCGATTGCCAGCACGCGGCAGGGAGGCGGAGGCGTGAGACCAGGAGGGCCGGCGCGGGGCTCCGGAGGCGACAATGCTCGGCCCTGCGGGGTTCGCTGCTCAATCTGGAGACTTTGGGCTGATTCGATCTGGGGCCAGGCCAAGGGGCGGCGCGGCCTACCTTCTCGGCAGCGGTGCGGCCAGTCCATGGCGGCAGCGCCGTTGCAGAGCTCCTGGCCGATCTACATTGTGCTCGCATGGTCTGAAGGTCGTTCTGCTCGTTCCGTTCACCGGGAATGGAACGGCAGTGGGGAGACTGCTGGATCGACAAGAATAATGGTGGTTAGCGGTCCTAGGGTTGCGAATTGCACTAAGACAAAGATCTGCCTGATGTGTGTCCCCTTTGATTTGGCCAGAGTGCCGGGTTCCAGAAGGCTCCGCCGTCAATCTCACATGGACTTCTGCCTGGAGACTGCTTGATCGGAGAGATTTGGTCGCGCCGGAGGGAGTGGTGTCAAGCTTTGCTTCTTTCACCACCATGGGTAAATCCATGATGAAGTCAGATGCAAAGAATGTCATGAAAGCATGATTGGAGGACCACTAATGGTGATTCGAGCCTATGGCGGCGATGAGGAACTTGCTTGGAGCTTCAGGACTCGTATGCAGCGGTATGCAAGTGGGGGTGACAACACAGTTGAAGTTTAGAGACCTACCTTTCAGGGTGAAAATACAAGGTCTGCTCTTAATTGGTTCTGTCTGGCAATGTACTTGTCAAAGATATTGTATTGAGAGCGAGGACTATCTCCAGGGTGAGAAAATCCAAGATCTCTATCGGGCGACGATGGCGTTTGTGCGATGTTTTCTTCTTAAAGGCGTTGATTTTAAAGAGATTGGACATCAGCTGTAGTCTTGCTAGTGATTATGCTGCTGCTAAAAGGACTATAACTATGTAGCGGGACTTTTCTTTTTTAGATTCTTATTCTTATTGTCTTTCGGCTGTGTACATCCATAATAGTTTCGGTTATTGCGTTGTTGCTGAGCCTGGATATATAATTGGTATCTCCGCGATATTAATTTCTACAGAACACAATTTCTATAGTAGTCTGGTGTAAGGTAGTGTACCTGCCATTTAAAGTACTTGGGCGAGAAAGGTTTTTTTTGGCCAAAACCAGCACCCCAGCCTAGTGTAGAAAAACCATACACCGCAAATTACAAATGTACAGCTGTATTTTGATCGATGAAAATATAATAAGGTATCATATTAATGATGATATTGTGCTGGACTGTGATAGCATAGGTAAATTACAAACACTGACATCCCGGTGTAAATGATTTTCAAGCCCGACGAAAATAAGGCAGCTGACTGAAATCAATAGATAACACAGCAGAAGCAAACTTGTCACTTCCTAGCTGACTGAAATCAATAGAGAGCACTGAAATCATACTTCTGCAATTTGTGTCGTGTAAACACCAATGGCATTGAGACGTGTGCCAGATCTACCATGGAACCCCACGATGCTGCTGTCCTCGTCAGCTCTGAACCTGAAAGGAGTTGCTTCCACATTTTGATGATGCGGATTTCCGAAAGGTCCGTAGGTTCTGACGTTGGTGACAAATGTAAGGGACGTCACAATGATGTTTTCACTATGGCTCCCATATGATCCAGATACTTGCTCGACAAACTCCGAAGGGCCAAAGCGGATCTGCAAACAATACACGAAATTAGAGTACAAAAGTGATGCCATAATTAATTATAGCAGTGTATCAAAGAAACAAAATAATCAAACCATTTCAATTTGGTCGTGATGGTACCTTCACCCCAAGGCCCTGCACTATGCTTCTTCCCAGCTTGGTCGATGTAACAAAATGAGAATGCATCCACTAACCCCAAGTAGCTAATCGTGATGCTCGTCAAACGCCGGGGTTTTTCATTAATTTCACGAGCGGTACCTGCACTTCCACCCCATGGTCCACTTTTGCTCGGGGTAGGCAAGCTCTTCATGGATGTGTAGATGTAGTGTATCATCATCTTTAATCCAACAAGTGGACGAACATGCTATCAAGTAGAAAGAAAACCATAATAAAAAACTAGACACGCTTATCATTGCAGAACGTGCACACATCACCTTGTAAGTGTGCACGACATACAAATTTCTATCTTTCTCAATAACTACAGATATTTAGCTTAATTTTCATTTAATTGTGGTTACTTGGCCATGTAACTTGTTTATTATGCAGCTTAGATTCCTAGAACGAAGGTTTTATTAAGTGCTAAGCGTTGATTGATCATTTTGCCACCGCTTGTATGAAGCATGGGACAAAACTTGCCAATGGCACTCAAAAATTGCCTCCTGTGTGCATTGGTTCTCTGTGTGCCAACAGACGAATTTTTTTCATTTTCCCTTTTCAGTTTTCGGACATATATTAATGTTTGGTATAATTACGAGCCATCAATTTATTTTGAAGCATTTCATGGCAATTTTGTAAGCAAACCAAAGGATGTGCAAAGTACATGTCTCCAGATATATGTATGTAAGTTGGTAATACATGTCTCCAGATATATGTATGTAAGTTGGTAATCATACCTGGCCACTGAGACTCACCGGTGCAGAAAGAGCCGTGACTGTTATTTTACTGCTGGCACACTAAAACCAAAAGCAAATTAGCAGATACGTTGGCAAAAAAGTGTAATGTGCTGCACGCATCAGAATGCTGTAATTCATACCATGTAAACACCAATCGAATAGAGATGGCTGCCAGATCTACCATGGAACCCCACGATACTGCTGCCCTCGTCAGCCATGAACCAGAAATGAGTTGCTGCCACATTCTGATGATAAGGATTTCCAAAAGGTCCATAGGTTCTAACATTGGTGACAAACGTAAGGGACATCACAAGAATGTTTCCAAAATGAGTCCCGTATGCTCCAGATACTTCCTCGACAGACTCCGAAGGGCCAAAGCAAATCTGCAAAAAATACAGAAAATTGGAAGACCCAAAGTGAGGCCCCAATTATTTTTAGCAATTCATCAAAGTACGACAGAAGTAGATTATGTGCAATGCATGCATGAGAAAGCAAATAAGCACACCGTTTCAATTTTGTCGTAATGGTATCCTTCTCCCCAAGGACCTACACTTTGCTTCTTACCAGCTTGGTCGATGTAAGAAAATGAAAATTCATCCACTAACCCCAAGTACCCAACCTTGATACTCGTAAGACGTCAGGGCTATTCATCAATATCTTGAGCAGTACCTGCATTTCCACCACATGGTCCACTCTTAATGGGAGTGGGTAAGCTCTGCATGCATGTCAAGATGTAGTATGTCAGTAATTTTTCATCCAGAAGGGGTGGACGTGAGATGGAGTAAAAATAGAACAAGGAACAAAAACTACAGAAGTGTGTGCATATGTAGACCGTACTCACATAAACTTGTCACTGGACACAAGATATTAGTCTTTAACTCTTTATCATTCACCATTTTCAATACATTCCATGATAACTTCACACGCAAACCATGGGTTGCCAGTTGTATTTATATATTTTTAGTGATCATACCTGGCCCACAAAATCAACCTTTATTTCTGTCTCCTGCAGGATGTCCAAAATTTCTGCTACAGTAGGTCTATTCTTCCTTTCAGGATCTACACATTTTGTTGCTATTTTTATGCATGTCTCCACTTGATCTATTTCTGCTGATGGGCACGGTGATGCCGATGCATTTGTCCATTCCCTCCAATTCTTAATAACCTACCGAATCAATATAAAACAATATAACTGAAGATGGAGAATACAGGGTAATTTTATATAACAGTTAGACGCCCCATTTTTCTAGATAAATTATCTTACCATCTCAATAAATGGTGTTGCATCATCCATTTCACGAAATTCCGAATAGCCTCTACGTCCAGCCATTAAGTCTATGATTATAACCCCTAAACTGTAAATATCGTTCTTAGGTGAGATCTGTTTTTTATACATGAACTCTGGTGGCATATAATCCCTGCATGATGTCGGAATCATATAGCTTAAATTTAGTGCCAATGTAAAAATATATTATGCAATCACATTAGAATGGAATGTAATTCAGATGAGAAAATCCACAATCCACTTACTCTGTTCCTGTAGTTGTATTTGTGATATGGGTATGTGTTTTACTGAAGAACCTTGACAACCCGAAATCTGCAACTTTTGCCATCATATTCTTATCAAGTAGTATGTTCGCTGGTTTTAGATCGAGGTGAAGAATTTGTGATCCACATCCCCCGTGAAGGAAATTTAAACCTTCACATGTCCCTTTTATTATATTGTAACTTGTCCGCCAGTCATGGTCACGAGATTCTTCAGCATAAGCAGAACAAAAGAGTATGACTCAAGTTTGAAATTTAGGAATTGGTATTTATTAAACACAAAAGAAACAATATGAATTTTGGACATCTTACCATTGAGGTATTTGTCTAGGCTTCGTCCCTGTAGGAACTCAAAGCAGAGAATTCTATATATGTATTGAGAAAACCGCAGGATACCGTCGTACTCGACAGGTTTATGTTGTGTTTCGTAACAATATCCAACTAATTGTACAACGTTTGGATGTTTGATCTTCAGAAGATTAAAAAATTCATTCTCAAATTGCTTGTTGTCAAGTGCTGGCACATCATGAAACAATTTGACGGCAATATCTTTTCCGTTGTAAACTCCCTGTTAGACAGAACTAATTAATAATTATACCCCATATTAATTTGTGTTATGGTATGCATAATGGTTGACATATGTGTTGTCTCTTCCTGCTGCATCACCCTGTGTATTTTAATTTAAGTGGAGAGAAGGTCAAAAGTGACAAATAGAATATGTATGCAATAAATGATGGATATATCCAAGAACAGTTTGCAGTGTTGGATATATCCGAGTAGTTTTTGTGCCAGAGAGAGTTGTGTTGTCTCCTGTGAAAGGTGCTATTCGTGCAAGTGAGTGCTTTCTTGTGTGACTTGAAATATTGTCTGTTTGAAGCTATTTAAACAACATTGTTATATCCACATGCGTAACATAAATAATGTTTGCATAAAATAAAATGTAGTGGTTTCTATGCATCGATGTAAACTTGAGAGAAAGGTCGAGGGTTCTTGTGTATTTTTCAGTTTTCCTTCAGATCAAATCTTAAGAGTATAATTTATAAGAACAGTTGTGCTCAACTAACGACATTGTTTTATTGCTATAACATTGACATTACACTGGAGATTTAGCGAAAGGCTGGCCCTGTGGTGCCACGTTTGTCCATCTTGTAACTGATACTTGGATATTTTCTATTTAGCTCTTCCCTATACAGACAAATACACTAAAAAATAGTGCATGAATATTATGTTTGTTCTACGTACCTTGTAAACTTTTCGATAGCCTCCTCTTCCAATCATCTGCTTGTTGGAGAATCCCTCGGTTGTTTGCTCTAAGACGTGAAATGGTATATGCATATCCATTGATGTAATACCTGAATGGTGCCAACCTGGCTCTTTTCTACATACACATGAATAGCAGCACAAAAGGAACTTGTCATGTGGGCAGATCAAGACTATAGGACTAGTCGGCCCTAGCTGGCTTCAATTAGAAAATATCCCTTAGATAGTAATTCTAATGTTTGAATCAGGAATTCTTTATTTAGACATGAATAATAAGATATGGTTAGTTAGGAAAGTAGAGATAGGTTTCTTGGTTATCAAGTTGAGTCTTCCTTATAAAAAGAACCCCTTTTACTCGTTAAGAAATAAATCAATCTATCAATCGTGTCTCCTTCCTCCCTGAACTTGAGGTGCGACTACCTTCATGGAGCTGCCACGCCTCATGGGTCTAGGGAAACCTCGTACGGGCCCTAGGGCCATTTTCTCCCCTGACGTGAGCCAAGTTCACTTGGTATTAGAGTCGATGATCTCCGCTACTTCTAGAACATTGATACTAGGGCATTTGCATGTCTCGTCATGGCAATATCTATGGGATCCACCATCGAGCTCTACCTTGGTGCTCGAAACCATGCTTAATGAATTACAATAAATGTGTGCCGTCATCCTCGCGGGAGTAGAACAACAAGCACTAGTAGGAAACTGGCCTATGGTCCCGGTTCGGTTGGGCCATCCGTCCCGGTTCCCGAACCGGGGCTAGCCAATCGGGACGAATGCTGGTCCCGGTTCAGCCACGAACCGGGACCAATGGGTCTCCACCGCAGAATCCACATAAATTACTCCCCGGTGGCTGCTGCGGACTTTTCACCGATATATAACTTAGCTCATCTTTGAATGGACCTTCTACATTCTGTTTGAAAAGTGTCCAACACCTGCTTTGGCAAAGAAAATGAACAAAGGAGTTATTAATTACTTGATATCAGGAAACGAACGAAAGAGGCCGATATAATGCGATAATGATTGAAATTACTTATTGAGCATTTCTTTCATGTCGGTCCATGTCGATTGGTCCCAACTTAATGAGTCGTGGACTTCAACTATGGACTTGTCAAATTGAATGCTTAGCAGAATCCAGTGGAACCTGCGGACGTTTACATAAAGCAGATATGCATTGCTCATCAATTACACTTAACATCGAGAAAGCCAAATAAAAATATGTACAAGACAGAAACACTCAATTGAAGTTGTAAGGAAATAGTATTTCCGTACAGAAGTTTTGCTTGATTAAAAAGGTGATCAGGTCATGCTCCACGTCTTTGGGGTGATTGTGTAACGTATGTTCATTAACGATATATGGATCAACGAACCCAACCTCATAAACTTTAGATGTTTTGCATTCCATCATCTTCATTCTACATAATAGCGTACAAAAGGATATATATATAGTCAGGATAATATAATACAGGCAATGAACGAGCTGAGCTAGAGACATAATTACGAAAATAAATCACTTACAGACAATAGCAACTGAGGATAGATTTGTCGAGGGCGCGCTGATTGAATAACTGGAACAGTTCAGTCATTTGAACCTGTATACTGTAACGTTTGAAGAAATGCTCCTCTCGAACGTCCACCGCAATCCACTCATTCGCGTCCTTCTTTGATGTGTGCACCATGTACCAGTTGTGCGGATTTCGCATATGTGTTGATAGACGCGTGAGCTCCTCATTACTGACCATAGACTCCCCTGTGACATATTTCCGTGCTATCTCTAACATTGGCTGATCTTCATAGCCTAAAAGTAGACCAAGAGTCATACCCATGGCGGTAGCATTTTCCATGGACTGCGATACAGTGATACCATGTTCTCTAGCAGCAGCTATGGCTCTGGGGTCCAATAATTGCAGGTCCTTATCCATATCGGCTCTGAAGTCCTTGTCGATATCGGAACACACTATGAGCGGGGGGACCGATTGATTTTTCTGCTGTCCGAGCTGGGCAATTTGTTTCCCGCTTTTTGCACTTCTTTCCTTGTTCTGCTCAGACTGGGCACGTGCTAGCTTACTAAGTTCACGACCATAGTCAGATTGCAGATTCATCGATATTTGGGATGGCTGCGTAAGGAAGGACTTAGCCCACTTTTTGGATTTTTCATTGTATACCGGCTTTTGCTCGGGCTTTTTTGGTGCAAAAAAAGTCTTATTGTAGGCAGCCAACTCCGCGGCGTTTTCCGCTACAGTCCTGTCATAAGGTCTAATGGGAAGATTCTTATGAGATACTTTGGGAGGGGCGACCTTTTACGTTTCGGTGATCGCTTACCCCTCATAGTACGAGCGGTGGGCGGAGACGGCTGACGCGGCGGCGGAGACGGCTGACGCGGCGGCGGAGACGGCTGCGCTGGAGACTGGTGAGGCGATGAAGAGGACTGTTGCGCTGGAGAATGCTGAGGCGGTGAAGATGACTGTTGCGCTGGAGACTGGTGAGGAGTCGATGGCCTTGGCTGCCAGTTCGGAAGCACGATGAATTCCTTTGGCCATAGAATGGTCGCTTTCTTGGCTTCTCCAAGTTCAAGCACCTCCCCATCTTCACCTACAGGGTGTTGCAGCATCAGCTCCTCAAAACCTTTCATCACTTCATCCACCGCGACAACAGCGTAGCCATTTGGAACCGGAGAGAAATGGTAAGTTGGATTAGGTCCAATTGGTACGACATAGCCGACCGCCACTTCATGGTTAAGTTAAAAACTATCACATGCATCTCACAAGGTGTGCTCTCCGTGATATCATCCACTGGGTAGCGACGAAGTGGAGCCACCATCACTGCATCATCAGTACCATCCTGGAGCTCCGTGGAAGCCACGCTGCTTTTCCGATTCGATGGGCCGCCGGTACCATCGCATGCAGCTTCTACCATGTGCCGCTGAGATTGGCCGCTAGTACCTTGCTGGCTAAGTGCGGCAATTTGATCCTTCTGCCGCTTTAATTCTTCTTCTATATTACGCAGCCGATCTGCAGCAGCGCGTGCTTCCATTGCCTCCCTTTCCTTTCTCCTCTGATGGCTTCTATAAGGAAATTTCTTCCTGTGCACGGGAATCGCAATTGTCTTGGGCTTGGAGCCTGGTACGCCTCGTAACCGTCCATCGTGTTCCTTATTCCCAAGGGCGCGTGTGAGCTCGTCATCCTCTCTATCGGGAATGAACCGTCTCTCTGCAACATCATTTACTGCATTTCTAATGCCTTCGATGGGTAGTAGGGGATTATCTTTGTGTCTTCTGCTATATATGCACTTCCCTTCTGCGTCCAACGTGCCCCCGTGCCCGTAAAACAAATTTCTTGCCCGTTCGATCCATGCGAGTGGCTCTGGAGTGATCCCTTTACCCAGCAGGTCCGCCTCAAGTTTCTCCCACTTAGGCATGCTAAAAGCGTAGCCACCAGCCCCCATAGTATGGTGGTAGATCTTTTTAGCAGCATTTGCCTTATTTATTGCAGACTTTTCCTGAGCTTCCTCGATTTCTTGTACGCCACAAATTATTCCCAGTAATCCCTTATCTTCTCATACCCTTTATCGAAGTCCGGAGTCTTATTTTTCTGGACAAACTCGCTGTTCAATCTTTTCTTCCAGTTTTTGAATAGCTCGGCCATCTTCTTAAGAGCCCAGTCCCTGACTTTTTGCTCCATGTTTTTCCGGGCAATCTTTTCTGCCTCATTTGTATCCTCCTCATCTGGATCCACCTCTGGCGCCAGGGTGAAATTAAGCATGAGCTTTCTCCAAAGTCTTTCTTTGCCCTCCTCGCCGACATATCTTACTCCTCCCTCCTTTGGCTGATGCCATTCTCGAACGGTGATCGGAATGTAGTCCCTAACAAGAACTCCGCATTGCTTTACCATTTTATTTTTAACACCAGGGGGAGCAGTCGGTGTGCCGTCTTCAGCGACTTTTTCGATCCTGTACCTTTCTTGGTCGCCCAACTTTTTGGCTGGAACTCGTTTTGTCCTTATAGAAGATTTGCTCGATCCGGAGGGCTAAAAGAAGAAAGAGCGTTAATATATGTATATAGATAGCAGAGGCTTAATTAATACAATCTTCGGCTTCATTAATATATGTTATGCACCTCGCCGGAGTTTGCAACATTTAATGTTCCACCGGAGCCTTCGGCTTCTCCCTCGTCGGCTTCTTCCTCGCCGACTTCTCCCTCACCCCAGCCGTCGGGTTCTACCTCACCGGAGCCGTCTCTTCGGTTGAGAGACTCATCTCCCTCACCGGAGTTGTTCAAAAACAGCGAGGTGACATCGCCAACATCTTCCGGCCCGCGGATTATATCCTCGAGGATGTTTTCCTGATTTTCATCTCGTTCCATAGTTTCTGCAAATTAAGAACAATGCACAAAACTTTAGTTGGGTAACTTGTTCCATATGTCAAGATATATCTACACCTGATACTCTTAATTTGCAGGGGCCATAAATTTGCATCTTTGCATATCTAACACAATTTTTTTTCCTAACACAATTTTTTTTCCTAACACGGTACTAACAATTCCTAAACATGGAGATCCTGTTAAATGGAGCCCAAATGCATTTAAAAGTACCATTTGGAACCACTCCATAAATCTATAAAAGACAACACAATTGAGTTTGGGCCATTTTGAGTTACTAAACTCCCTACATAAATGTTTTAGTCCAGAAGCTTATTAATCAAGTTTTGGCTACTGCACAAGTTCTGTTAATCATAAAATTAAATCCTTTGAGGGATAGCAAGTACTGAATATTTATGATCTAACACAATTAGATTCAACTCATTTAGATTAACCATTTGACAGCTAAAAATGTTGTAGTACAGAAGGGTCTACAAACGTTAATTGAATGCCAAATTATTTCTGTTGCTCAATTAATTCCACAAAAATTAGGGATGCTAATTTATCACAATACTAAGCTAACAAAATTGGATTCACATTATTTGAGCTAACAGAGCATCAGAAACAAACAATTTGGTGATTTAAACCTTCTGTAGTAATTTAAATACCATTCTTTTATTATTAATCTAAATAATATGGGACCTGTGTGGTTGGACAAACATTTTTATTAGCTTTCCAAAGAATTTTTATTCATCAATTTTGGACTTATAGATCTCGAGTTACTTAATTTCTAACATACACACAGAATAAAATGTTTCTGTTAATTTCTTAATTCGAGTAAGGAAAAAAACAAACAGTAAGTCACCGTATCGGCGGCGCCGCCGTGGCCGGAGACAGTGGCGGACGGCGTAGGGCTCACCTCGGGTTATAGGGGGTGGTGTAGACGGCGGAAATGGGCGCGGCGGCCGGGGGAAGGTCGTGGGAGAAGCGGTGGTTGCCGAGGATGGCCCGACCGTCGACGGCGAGCAGCGCGGTGTGCACGGGCGGCGCGGCCGGTACTGTGCACGGGCTCCTCTCCTTCTTCTCAGCACGGGCGGCCGGCGTGCGGGCGGCGCGGCGCGGGCGTCGAGGGCACCGGCGTCGAGGGAGCGTCGAGGGCAAGGTCGGGCAGCCTGACGACGTAGTGTCGCTCCGTCGCGCGCCCGAGTGCTTCGTCGATTTGGAGACGAAATGAGGAAGGAGAAGAGGCCGAGGCAGTTATACCAGGCCTCATTCGTCCCGGTTGCTACTACGAACCGGGACCAATGCCTCATTGGTCCCGGTTCGTAGCAGCAACCTGGACCAATGCCCTGTCAATTAATGCCAAATTCGCTCGCGCGTGTATGGACTCATTGGTCCCGGTTCTTCGTATAAACCGGGACCAAAGAGTCCTTTTTCAAAATTATTTCAAACTTTTCAATTCTGAATGTTGTTCCCGCCTTTTTTTTTTCTTATTTAGATGTTTGAATATGAATTTCACATGGTTTTGAATCTGAAAAGACTTTCAACATGAAAAGTGTTTAAATTTGAATAAACAATCCAAAACCATTTTCTGTTTTCTAAAATAATTATTCTAACTATACAAACTATTAACCATTTTGCTATTTTCAATTAAAAATGCATTAACTTTATTGCATATTTTGAATTGACAAAACTTTCAACGTGAAAAGTGTTTGAATTTGTATAAATAATCCAAAATCAATTTTACATTATTATTGTCATTTTCAATTTAATATGGATAAATTCATATCTTTAAATCCGTAAGTCGAAATTCGACAAATAATCCGTAAGCAGAAGTAAATGCAGAACAATTTCAGTGAACCTATATTTGTAAGATGAATGTTTGGTGTTGTAAAATGCAGAACAAACCAGATAAAAATTATTTAATTCATTTATCTTTTGCATAACTAACTCAAAACCAGATTACTTATTCAGATGCTAAATATCATTAGTTGGAAATACAGAGATAAAGAATACATTTTACACGATCGTCGTCGTAGATAGATAAACATTTTACACGATCGTCGTCGTACATAGACGAACCATTTGTCCTAACCAACGATGTGGCTCAGGTTAGTCATATCCTGCCTAGGCCTATAATACTCGTCCTCGTAGTCGTCGTAGTCGCCGCCGTCGTCGTCGCTGTCGTCGGGCGGCGCTCGCCTGGACTGGAAGCGAGGGTAGCGCAGGCGGGGGTTATCGCCGGCCGTGATGTAGTTCATGACGCTCTGGAGAGTCCGGCCTCTCCACCACAGCCGACGGCCGGCCTCGTTGAAGTTCGAAGGAGGCGGGCCGTCCTCCTCGTACCTGGCGAGCGCCCTCTCACGCCGATTGATGAAGAAGGCGTCCCAAGTCGGGCGGTAGTCGGGATGCCAGCGGGGATCCATCCGCTGCGCCGGAGTGAGCTCGAGGTAGTAGTGGTTCGTGATGGCCGCCCGGCGCGCCAAACCTTGAGGGACAGGAGGGACCGGCACGCCTCCGGTGCTCAGCCTCCAGCCGGCGGGGACGTCGTAGCGGGCGGGCAGGGGTAGTTCGAGGCGCAAAGCGCCTCCGCCTCCGAGTAGGTTAGAGTGGGTACGGTGGAAGCCATGGGAGAGTGATGAGGTTGCAGATATGAGTTTAGATGTGCTATGCCAATGGAGGCCATGCATGACTACATATATATTGAGAATCCCACCAATAAGGAAGAAGCACACGGATCGTGTGTTTCTTTCGAGCGCTTGTGAGCCGTTGGATCAGGGGTGTGTTTCTTTTGAAGGCTTGTGAGCTGTTGGATCACAGTATCACGACCACTTGAGCCACATGACCCGGTTGGGTTACCAACCAATAAAGAAGCACACGGATCGTGTGTTTCTTTCAAGCGCTTGTGAGACGTTGGATCAGGGGTGTGTTTCTTTTGAGGATTGTGAGCTGTTGGATCAGTAGTATCACAACCACTTCGTGAGCCACATCAAGGTTTAATACATTCCATAGAATGCATTACATAAAAGGTTTAATACATTATTACACATGATCCAACGTCTCACAAGCGCTTGAAAGAAACACACCCCTGATCCAACATCACCAACATTATTCTACATAAACGGACTTGCTGGCTCGAAGGCCGTAGGATTAGGGGGAACGGCGGGAGGAGCCAGCCCCGTGGGCGGCCGCCCGGTTCTCGCGCGCACGTTTGCGGCGGAGGGCAAGATCCATGGAGGATGAGTCTTTCAGCGCCCAATCCAGCTCGGAAGCCTCCTTCGCCTTGAGCTGGTAGGAAGTCTTGGCTCGCTGGACAGGGTAGTCGCGGACAGACTGGAAGGAGGCTTCCATGGCCTCCTGTATCTGCAACCCACAACCCTCTTCCCCGTCGTCGCTCCAGTCGAAGTCGTCGTCCTCCTCCTCCTCCGCGGGAGGAGCGGCGGCGCCTGGTGGAGGTGCAGCGGCGCCAGGTGGAGGTGCGGCGGCACCTGGTGGAGCAGGAGGCCGGTAGCTGGGCATTCCTCTCCACGCCGGGCTCGTGGGCATACGGCGGGATAGGCTCCCGCGGTTGCGCCCAAGCGCGCTCTGCCGAGCACGCTCGACCTCGTCCAGAAGGCGCTGCGGCGGGCGTGGCGGATCCATCTCGTGGAGACGATGCGTTCGTGGCTAGGAATGGTGGATTAGGGTTTACCCCGTCGGCGACAATATATAAAGACCTCCAGGGCAGCGCTGGGGGAGGACACGTGCCCAGGGCAGCGCTGGGGGAGGACACGTGTCGTGACCGCAAAGCCCGCCTTTAGTCCCGGTTGGTGTTACCAACCGGGACTAAAGAAGCACACGGATCGTGTGTTTCTTTCAAGCGCTTGTGAGACGTTGGATCAGGGGTGTGTTTCTTTTGAGGGATTGTGAGCTGTTGGATCAGCAGTATCACGACCACTTCGTGAGCCACATGACCCGGTTGGTGTTACCAACCGGGACTAAAGAAGCACACGTACCCTATATATAGCCCTCCTCAGACAGGTTACTCACTCACACAAAACATTCCAGCGTCACTCGGAGAGGCATCTTTGGGCAACCAGCGGCAAGACGTCTCTGATGACCTGCGACCGTTCCAAACGGTTGCAGATCATCAGAGATGTCTTGCCGGACGGTTGTAGATCATCAGAGACGTCTTACCGCTGCTTGGATCGAAGTGGCGCTCAAACACAAAACATTCGGGTTCCCTAGCTACGTCCTACGGTGCATTTGATATGCGGGCACTCACGAGCCACCGTCGGGCTGTATGCAGGGGGAACCGTGTGTTTTGTTCCAACTTTTTCGAGCGCGTGTAAGACGTTGGAGTTTTCTTCTGAAGGCTGTACCTAACGAAGCTGAGGTTTGAGAGGTTCCCACGGGAGGTGTGGGAGCCGACAACCACCTACCACGCGTGTTTCACCGGTCGTCATGCAATTAATTAACAGAAAACAAAAAAGAAAACTCACATGTGATATAACCCATTTCTTCTAGGTGGAAACTCCCATTTCGTGTATTATGGTTTTCACCACATAAAGGTTTAATACATTACTACACATCACATAAAGGTTTAATACATTACATTGATTTACATAAATGCCATGAACCCTTCTTCGCGTATGTCCCTGGCCTATGATCGCTTCGGCCGTAACCATGGAGCATCTTCATTATTTAACGGGATGCTTGGGTCAGTTTTCACTGTGAAGGGCGGAATTTCATCAAACTTATCATAATCTGCTGACATGTCTGTCTTGTCCTCGACTCCCACGATGTTTCTTTTCCCTGAAAGAACTATGTGACGCTTTGGCTCATCGTCTGATGTATTCGTTTGCTTATTTTTTCTTTTTTTCGGTCTGGAGGACATGTCCTTCACATAGAAAACCTGAGCCACATCATTGGCTAGGACGAATGGTTCGTTCCTGTAACAACCAAGATTCTTGAGATCCACTGTTGTCATTCCGTACAGCTGGTCTACCTTTATCCCTTCTCCCTTCATGTTGACCCAACTGCACCGAAACAAAGGGACCTTAAAAGTAGGTCCATAGTCAAGTTCCCATATCTCCTCTATGTAACCATAGTATGTGTCCTTTTGCCCATTCTCGTCTGTTGCATCAAAGCGGACACCACTGTTTTGGTTGGTGCTCTTTTTATCTTGGGCGATCGTGTAAAATGTATTCCCATTTATCTCGTACCCTTGGAAATTCAATACAGTCGAAGATGGTGACGCGGCCAACAAGTAGAGCTGATCTCCGACAGTGGTGTCATTCATGAGCTGTAATCGCAACCAACTGCCGAAAGTCTCCATGTGTTTTTCTTTAATCCAGGAGTCATCCTCCCCCGGGTTCTTGGAGCGTACATAATTCTTGTGTTCCTCGATATACGGAGCCACGAAGGTGGAACTTTGTAGAACTGTGTAGTGTGCTTGAGTTAAAGAATGCCCGTCCCTACATATCAGTGCTTTCTTTCCTAGCGTGCCTTTTCCACTCAGTCTCCCCTCATGCCGCGATTCAGGAACACCAATCGGCTTAAGGTCAGGAATAAAGTCAACACAGAACTCAATGACCTCCTCTGTTCCATAGCCCTTTGAGATGCTTCCTTCTGGCCTAGCACGGTTATGAACATATTTCTTCAAGACTCCCATGAACCTCTCGAAGGGGAACATATTGTGTAGAAATACAGGACCGAGAATGGCAATCTCGTCGACTAGGTGAACCAGGAGATGCGTCATAATATTGAAGAATGATGGGGGGAACACCAACTCGAAGCTGACAAGACATTGGACCACAGCCTTCTGTAAACTTGGTAGAGTTACTGGATCGATGACCTTCTGAGATATTGCATTGAGGAATGCACATAGCTTCACAATGGGTACTCGAACATTTTCCGGTAGAAGCCCCCTCAATGCAACCGGAAGCAACTGCGTCATAATCACGTGGCAATCATGAGACTTCAGGTTCTGGAATTTTTTCTCTGCCATATTTATTATTCCCTTTATATTTGACGAGAAGCCAGCCGGGACCTTGATACTGCTCAGGCATTCAAAAAAGATTTCCTTCTCTGCTTTGGTAAGAGCGTAGCTGCTTAAGTATTGACGCCCTTTATCCGTCTGCTTGTTGTATGGGTCTTTCATACGTTGCTGGTCCTCCCGTGCTTCTGGTGTATCTTTTGTCTTCCCATACACGCCCAGGAAGCCTAGCAGGTTCACGCAAAGATTCTTCGTCACGTGCATCACGTCGATTGAAGACCGGACCTCTAGGACTTTCCAATAGGGTAGCTCCCAAAATATAGATTTCTTCTTCCATATGGGTACGTGGTTGTCAGCGTCATTCGGAACAGATAGACTGCCAGGACCCTTTCCAAAGATTACTTCTAAATCCTTGACCATGTCATATATAACATCACCATCAGGGAGGTTAGGCTTCTTCCGGCGATCTGCCTCACCGTTGAAATGCTTGCCTTTCTTTCTTACGGCATGACTGTTCGGAAGAAATCGACGATGCCCCAGGTACACGTTCTTGTTTCCCAAATGTATACTTTCAGTCTTATCTAAACAGTGCGTGCATGCATTGTATCCCTTGTTTGACTGTCCTGAAATGTTACTAAGAGCAGGCCAATCATTGATGGTTACGAACAACAACGCTCGTAGGTCAAATTCCTGTTGTTTGTGCTCATCCCACACACGTACACCTGGTTCGGACCACAACTGCAAAAGTTCATCAACTAATGGCCTTAGGTACACATCAATGTCGTTGCCGGGTTGCTTCGGGCCTTGGATGAGCACTGGCATCATAATGAACTTTTTCATGCACAACCAAGGAGGAAGGTTGTAGATACATAGAGTCACGGGCCAAGTGCTATGACTGGAGCTCTGCTCCCCAAAAGGATTAAAGCCATCTGTACTTAGACCAAATCTTAAGTTCCTTGCGTCATCTGAAAATGTCGGGAACTCTCTGTCGATTTTTCTCCACTGGGACCCATCGGCGGGGTGTCTCAACTTCCCGTCTTTCTTACGCTCTTCTTTGTGCCATCGCAACAACCTGGCATGCTCTTTGTTTCTGAACAGACGTTTCAACCGTGGTATTATAGGAGCATACCACATCACCTTAGCAGGAACCCTCTTCCGGGGGGGCTCGTCATCGCACTCAACATCACCAGGGTCATCTTGTCTGATCTTGTACCGCAGTGCATTGCATACCGGGCATTTATCCATATTCTCGTACTCCTCACCGCGGTACAGGATGCAGTCATTAATGCATGCATGTATCTTCTGCACATCTAATCCTAGAGGGCAGATAGCCTTCTTTGCTTCGTATGTAGTCTCGGGCAATTCGTTATCCTTTGGAAGCTTCGGCTTCATTATTTTCAGTAACTTCTCAAATCCCTTGTCAGAACAACCAGTCTCTGCCTTCCATTTCAGCAGTTCCAGTGTGGTACCGAGCTTTGTGCTGCCATCTTCGCAATTTGGGTACAGCAACTTTTTGTGATCCTCTAGCATGGCCTCCAACTTTAGCTTCTCCTTTTCTGTATCGCATTCTCGCTTTGCATCAGAAATGACCCCACCAAGACCATCAGCGGGCTCATCTGATGCCCGATGTTCACCTCCTTCTTCTTCAACGTCTTCCATTACAGTATCACCGCATTCCTCAGGGAACATAGGATAGTTGTCATCATCCTCCTCTTCTTCATTGTCTTCCATCCTAACCCCTCTTTCTCCGTGCTTGGTCCAACAATTATAGCTGGGCATGAAACCTCTCCGAATCACGTGGTCTTGAATGGTTCTCGGGTCAGAGTACTCCCTGACGTTCCGACACTTCTCACATGGACAAGGCATAAAATTATCCACTTTGTTTGCCTCAGCCACTTCGAGAAATTTATGCAGGCCTGCAATAAACTCGGAACTGCGTCGTTCGCCGTACATCCATCGCATCCGTGCATCCATCTGCATCATATAATTAAGTTTATCAAATACCATTACAATAACATCTTGAATAGTGAAATGACCACCGTACATCGACACGTGCAATATTTCTGTATCAATTACAGATGAAAAGGATAAAGTTGCTAACCTCGGCCGAGGATATCATCTTGTGTGAACTTAAGTGTGGCTCGGGCATTTCATCGAACACATCTTGTGCGTGGCAAAGGAAAAAAAAACTAGCACCCACTTCCCACCAATCCAACCAGAAAAAAAAAGGGAGAGAAGAGAGGGGGTGGGTTATTTATAGGCAGGGGAGGGTATTGGTCCCGGTTCGTGCCACGAACCGGGACCAAAGCTCCGCGGCACGCCACGTGTCCGGCGCTGGAGCATTGGTCCCGGTTCGTGGCACGAACCGGGACCAATGTCCCCAACCGAACCGGGACCAATGGTCCACGGGCTCCTGGCAGCTCGAACCGGGACCAATGCCTGGCATTGGTCCCGGTTCTTCCCTGAACCGGGATTAAAGCCTGGTTCGGCTCTGGACGAAAGACTGGTTTTCTACTAGTGAAGGAGTTTCCTTGTCATCAGCGAGCGTCCCCAACAATCTTGCTGCCAAGGGGTGAGAGGTCAAGTACGAGAGAGGTAGTGTTCCATGCACATCTCCACGATTGGGTTTCCCACCTAATTAAGATGGCGAGGTAAATCGATGCTTCTGATTGGGTGGATGACAAATCTTCTTGCTTGCTCATCGCACACCTGAGGCGGATAAGATGGGTTTGAAATAAAAGGTGGTATTCATCTTTCCGATGTAGAGCCCGCGGTATCCCCATTTCTGAAAAAATAGGTCAAGATTGGACAACCATCTAAGAATGACACTACAGAAAGCAGGACCTACAGCGACAGCTTATTGTCGTCGGCAAAAGCCCAAATGCCGTCGGCACAGACTATGGCATAGGTCCGTCGGCGTCCATGTAGGCATAGAACAGATGGTCGTCGACATAGACAAAAGCCGTCGGCATAGGACTACGCCGACGATATTATTTTTTTCCAAAAAGAATTAAAAAAACTAAACTTTTTTTATATTTTATAATTATACTCCGAAATTTCGCGCTTAGCCACACACTTAATCTGAGGTCAAAGTACTCAAATCGCTCCAGTCCAAGCACGCTTAAATTTTGAGTTCCTTCCATCCAATTGAGATATTAAAACTTACTGATATTATTATCCTCTCAATCATATTAACCCCATGTTACACATTATATTGTTTAAATTTTAAAAATTTATTTGAATAAATAACAATGATTACGTAATAATATTTTTAACTAAATAACAATAAAATTTATTTTACTTTATTTTCTCCTTTTACATTTAATATGGCATAATTTATATCTTTAAATACGTAAATTGTAATTTAACAAATAAAATGTCTAAATCGATTAGAAAAATAAGAGGAATTCAAATATGACATCCATATCATCTTTTTCATCATGTACATGAATTGTTTCAACATATTTTTGGTACTTTCTTAATAAAAAAAGTCATTTTGGCTCTTAAAAAATGAAATTTATAAAAATATTTTAAAAACTATTTTTGGCAACAAAATTTGCCATACAAGTACACACCTATGTGTCAAATATGGACAGTTCATCACAAACTATGGCACGGGGATGATTATAACTTGGTAATTTGGCTCGAAACTTATTCATGTTTATAGATGTGATTTTTTGTGAAGAACTTTTTTGTAAATTTTGTCAAAACTCAAGTTTATCATTTTTGAAAATCTCAGTTCTGCAATATTGTTTGTCATATCAAGATGTACCTATGTGTCAAATATGGGCAGATTATCACAAATTATGACACAGAAATGATCATATCTAGTTCATTTGATCAAAATTTATACATGTTTATAGATGATTGACCTTTTCGGGAAGACTTTTTTTAAACTTTACCAAAAATCAAGTTTGTCATTTTTCCTACCAACTAGTACACATAAAAGGACTTAATGCAAAAGGATTTCATTTTTTGACTATTTTTCACTTTGTTTTATTTTGTTGAAAAACTGGTCAAAATGGAACTTGTGCCATAATTTATGATAAAGTGTCCATATTTGACACATAGGTGTGTCTTGGTATGGCAAACATTGTTGCCAAAAACAATTTTCAACATATTTTTATAAATATCATTATCTATTTTTTAAGTGCCAAAAAATGACTTTTTTATTAAGCAAGTACCAAAAATATGTTGCAAAAAATTATATACATAATGAAAAAGATGAAAAGATGATATGGATGTCATATTTGGATTCCTCTCATTTTCTAATCTATTTAGACACTTTATTTGTTAAATTTTGAATTATGGATTTAAATATATGAATAATTTCATATTAACTGAAAATAGAAAAAACATAATAGCTATGCCGACGGCTTTGCCGTCGGCGTAGCCTGGTGAACCTATGCCGATGGCTTTGCCACCAGTGTAGCCCTGTGTCGAAGGGCTGTCTTCCGCAGGCTCTACGCCGACTTCCCCGACAAAAGCCATCCACGTAGCCTCTGGCCGTCGGCATAGGCTGCCGTTCCTGTAGTGAATGACTTTGTCAAGATCGTAGTGTCAATCCTGCTGACGATGAAATCCATGTCCAACAAACCGAAATGCCCCCAATTTGTGCACCATCATTTCCACCTTAAGCCTCCCAATCAACAGAGGTACTGTCGGCTAAGGTGCCTTTGGGATGCGCATGCACAACGAAACTGATGGTGCCTTAGCCATCATCATTGCAGTCACTGCGGGCAGCACCGTTGCAACCAAGGTCTGCACCACACCATCTTCTTTGCCAACTATGTCGGCTTGTAGCCTGCAGTAGTAGCAACTATGTGTGAATCTTGCAGAAGGCCTTCACCAACCAGCCGATTCCGTGGGGGTGTGGTTTATGGTATAGGACATGGTGCTACAATCCATGCGACCATGCTAGATAATAATCAAAGCGGCAGCGGTGGAAATGGCTTTTAGCATGGTTGATGCGCTCCGCACAGCGGCGGTAGTTCATCCTGACTGGGTGGCGATGGAACTTCAAGCACCAACATCAATAAGGGCTTCGACGATTGCTACAATGCTCCAAAAAGCTGCAGATCGTATACCTTTAGCAGCGGGGGCAGTGAACTTCTTAGGGAAGTTGTCATGACCATTGACATGGCAATTCCACTAGTGCAACAAAATGTGGGCATTTTTATCGTCATGAAGGAGCTTTTTTTAGATAAAGAGTATATATTAATATCGAGAAGATACCAATTACACCCAATCTCTGCAACAACGCAATAATTTAGGGTATTACGGATGCACACAGCTTAAAAAATAAGAAGAAGAAACAAAAAAGAAAAGTCTTGCTACAGAGTTACAGTCCTTTCAGCAGCAGCACAACTACCACCAAGACAACCCCTGAAGTTCAAATTCTCCAAAAGCGACGCCTTCAAGAAGGAAACAGTGCACAAATGACGTCATCGCCCAATCGAAGATTATGGGTTTTCACCCTAGAGATATTTCCCGCTCTCAAAACAATGTCTTTAACAAGGCTATTGTCAGGCGCAACCAATTAAGTTCAGACCTTGGATTTTCACCCTGAGAGGTAAGACTCTGAACTTCACATGTGCTGTTGCCCCGACTTACATACTGCTGCCACAATTCCTGAAACTCGAAGCCAATTCCTCATCAACGCAAAGGATCCGAGCACCACTGCCAATCCTCCATCTCAGATTCCATGGCCTTCTCCGCGTCTGACCTCACCATGGATTTTCCCATGATGGTAACAGAAGCAGAGTTGCGTGCCGGTTCCTTGCTGCGCGACTGAGTCCCACCCGATCCAGCAATTTGTAGGTCTTAACGCCCATAAGAGATTGACAATGGAGCCTTCCGAAACCCGTCGCTCTAGCCAATTCCAGGAGGTCAGGCATGAGGCAGCTCTTCATCTTGGCGCGATTTGAAACCCTAGGACCACCACCTTTATTCAAGCCAAGCTAGTAGCCCCCTCGCCACCTGCCGGCACCCTGTTGGATCTGCCACTCCAAACCCCACCGGTGAAGGCCGGCAACGAGGAAGAAGACGGCAGAAACAGGGGCGATCTTCCCTCGGATCCGGCCGAAAAAGCCATGCAGCAAGGAGGAGATGAGGAGGAGGCCATCTCCCAGTCGGGATCCAATCCCCTCTCCCAGCCCCAGATCCCGCCGCCAGCAAAGAACATGCCGCCGAAGGTCGACCTCCGCCTCCACCCTGGCCAGGGAGCCGCTGCTCAAAGCCACGACGACTTCATCTTCCCAGCAACTCCGCCGCCGAACTCCAGGCAACCACTCCCAGACCACCTCTTGGCGGCTGGGCCCGCTGCGGCAACGGCGGCTCGATGGACCAGCAAAGGGAGGACTGGTGAGGTGTGATATGGGGAGCCCCCGACGGCGCCCTGGGGAGCGCCACGAGGGGTCAGGAAGGAGCTAGCAGGAGAGGTGGCCGGGCCTTCTCTATATCAGGCTCCGTGCATACATGATAGTTCCTCCAATGAATGTATCATGCTCATGTACATATGCTCCAGGACAGTGCGTGTATCAAGCTACTCAAAGGCATGCCTTCATGTGTAAGCTGGACGATTTGGAAGGTGGAGCTGCATTCAAAAGACGTGAAGCGTTGTCATCGCATCATGTCATCAACGTGGGGCCTGAATGGGATTGAACCATGGTCACCGCCTAGCAACTTGAGAACATAAGTCTCGTTAAAGGAACGCTACAGTTCCTCATCACCATGGCGACTAATGGGATTGAAGCCATGGCCGCCGCTTTGCTGCTCGAGGGCGAGCTGGTCGTCAAAGGGGGAGGAGATGTCATGTGGGCATATAAGGGCTACAGGAGCAGCCATCCCTTGCTGGCTTCAATTAGGAAGTATTTCTGAGTTAGGATTTCTATTGCTCAACTGAGAGATTCTTTATTCAAATAGGAATAATAAGATATGCTTTGTTAGGAAAGTAGAGATAGATTTCTTGGATATCATGTTGACTCTTCCATATAAAAGGGGCTGGATGTGCTCGTTCTGAGGTGTCAACAAATAAAGCAATCTAGTTCTCTCATCTCCTTCCTCCCTGGCCTTGAGGTGCGGCTACCTTCATGGAGTTGTGGCGCCTCATGGGTCCAGTGAAACCTCATACATGCCCTAGGTCCATTATCCCCTCTGACATACAAGCTAGAATAAGGGTTGTGTCACCACAATCCAAGTTTAGTGTGCGAGCACAAAAATGTGGCACTGGACATAATACTGATAAGGTATATTCTACAGAGCATCCAAGTTAACAAAAATGCAGTTTTATATAACAAAGAGACACATGAAACAAGAACGTTCTTATACTTGTCCGTAGCTAGGCATCAAGTTCCCAACTTTCTGAAACCAAGTTACTGATTAGCGTTGTAAACCGGATTTACATGCAGCCCTCTTTGAAATGAACTATTTTGTTCCGGATATAAATAGCCGCGAAAACTTAAAAACGAAAGGAAACCATAAGCAGCAGCACAAGAGCTGTGTAAAACACATGTACACAAAGGGTAAAGAGGTACCTTGTTCTTGGAGACGTGGAGTTGTAGCTTGACCGAAAGGATATTATGGCCGGTTGTGACAGCTTCTTCCCCTTTAACGAATCCTCTGCCCCGGCAATCCCTGACCAGAGTAAGCCAGTAACCTACAGATCGATTAGAATGCTGAAATCAAACTCATTATGGATCCGGATCGAGAGCTATAGTTTAATTCACTGGCTGACCAGTTCCTTGTGCAAGGGCAGATAATGCCAACAAACAGCCGCACAGGTGCAAATAAAAAGTCTTGCTCAAATAACAAAACAATACAAGATCTGTCCGTAGCTTGAGGGATCGAAGAAAGCTACTGCAAATGCAATTAAAAGCCTGGCTCAAAAATCAAGAAAAGAAAAAGGACTAAGGAGGCGGAGTCAAGTCTCTAGATCTACCTTGGAGAAGAGACGAGGTAGGGAGAGCAGTAGGCAGTAGCAGAGTGTTTGCGGGACGAAGGCGCGGCAAAGCAACGCTGTGCTGTCTTTTCAATCGACAAAGAAACACCGGCTTGCGCAGCAAAGCAATGATTCTTTTCAATCGATAAAGAAAGACCGGCTTGCGGGAGCGCATAGCAGCCCACACAGACCCGACGGCTGCAAAACCATGTTTCCTCAAAGCCAGACTAAGCATCTACAGCAGTCCCCTCAAAACGCGTAAAACCTTAAAATTCCAGCGAGTTTACGGGTGAGAGGCCATTTTTGGTACAGAGCAACGCCTTCAAATTTGGGCCAGCCCACAAACGTTTTAAGGGGCCCCGTGAATCTCCACTGTTAGCCCCTATTTATCTGGACTGCGAGGGGATTTGCAGGTCGCAACCCTCTTTCCCCCACCCTTGCCGGCGAGCGATTCCTCTCCCCCTCCGCCGTCTCCGACGAGCGATTCGCTATCCCCTTCCACAGATCCAGCCATGCCGAGCCTCCATGGTGCCGAAACGCGAACCAGAGCCGCTCCCGGCGACGACAAGTTCGGCGGAGACTACTCCAACGCGAACCGGGCGTTGGTCGTCCGCAGCGACGCCGGACGGAAGCGCAGCGCCCACAAGTGGACGCGCAAGAGAGAGCCGGTGTCAGAGTACCTCCTCCCCCGCGAGGTCGAGGAGTTTGACCGGCTCCGGTGGGAGCGGGAGATGGTCCGCCGCTGCCGCGAGCAGCGCCTCCGCGGCAAGGGCCGCTCCCCCGCGGGCGCCAGCAGCTCCTCCGTCGGAGGACTACCACACCGCACACTTCGGCACCTTCCTCGGGCTGGAGGATTTCATCCCCGATGAGCAGCTCGAGCGCACGCTTGCGGCGACGATGCTGCGGAGCGCGCCGCCCAGGTCCAGCGCGACGAGGAGATCGACGACATCCTCTTGCAGCAGAGCCTCGTCATCAGCACCCTGCCACCAGTCATCGACTTCGTCTCCGACGACGAGGAGTGAAGCTCGTCCGCCGCTGCGTCGCTGCCGCGCCCGTCGCTCTAGTGAGCCAAATTTTGCCTTCTAGGTTTTAGGTCGGCGGTGAGCTCTAGCTAGT
This sequence comes from Poa pratensis, assembly GCA_947311845.1. Classification (NCBI taxonomy): domain Eukaryota; kingdom Viridiplantae; phylum Streptophyta; class Magnoliopsida; order Poales; family Poaceae; genus Poa; species Poa pratensis. The sequence continues at coordinate 2,600,684 of CAMZMU010000036.1, read as the reverse complement.
TTAGGTGTAGTTTAGTATTTTGTGTAAAAATCACAAGAGCGATCATCTACTGCAAAGAACATCGAAATGATGAACTATGTTTGTTCCTGCCAAATCGAAATGATGAATTTGCAGGTTGGTTTGAGGGCTCTGTTCTGCGCCGCACGTTTTGTTGAGCAAAACCACGAAAAACTCGAACCGTAAAACAGTTTTGAGGTTCCGCGTTTCGAGGGGACTACTAGAGATGCTCTAAGAGATCTCCAACAGGCGCGCGGACGTGCCGTGTGCTAAATTTTTTATCCCGTGACGAAATAGCGTTCTCGTGGCACGGGAGAGGTTAACAGAATTTTAGCGCGTGAAGTAGTAGCTTTTGCAGGCGCGCTATTTTCGCGCACCGCAAAACACGTTTCCGTGGAGTTGGAACGTTAAACAAGATCAAACAAATAGACTGAAATTAAATTTTGTTCAGTTCGTCTGACAAAACACAGATTAAACAACTATTCCTAAATAAACTACTCGTAGTCGTCGTCGCTATCATCGGAGGTGTCGTCAATCTCGAGGAGCAGATCGTTCCACCTGGGATCTTCCTCGAGCCAGGTGGTGTGGCCATCGTAGAGCTGCTCCTCCGCCCCGCCTTGCGTGCGCAATGCTCGGCCCTCTCGTCCGCACGCTCAGCCATCCTCTCCGTCCGCTCGACCGCCGTGGTCGCGTAGAACTCCTCTTCGGCAGCGGCTTCTTTCGGGTGGCGCGCACGCCACTGCGCCACGGCAAGCTGGTCCCTCTCTGCGACGAGGCGGCGGGTCCGGTTCCGATGGTGGAGGCGACGGTCTTCATCGGTGACGAGGCATGGGGGCGGCGCCAGATCCTGCGCCTGCTGCGTGTTGCACGCATGCAGGAAATCCATTTGGTTGCGCGCCGCCGCGTCGTAGTGCGGGCGGCCTTGTGGATGGTCTTGAAGGTGCCGAGGGAAATCCACTCTTCGCCAGAGCGGATCTCCGCGTAGAAGGTGCCGCTCGGCCGCGCCTGAACGCTGCTGTAGCCGGAGAGGCACCTACGGCACGGAGGCTTAGGGGCGACGGTGGCGGAAGCTCGGTGGGCGGCGTGGAAGCGGTTGGGCAACTTTTTCAGTGCGCGCGTGAGGAGAGGGAGCGGTTGGATGAGGCGTGTGGCTGCTCAGCATGCTGGACGTGGGGTGAGATAAATAGCGCGACGCGGACCACTTTGGCCAGCATGTTGGATTGTTTTTGCAGTGCGTGCAATATTTTCGCGTCTGCTGGAGCGCGCGAAAAGCCCCCACGAGCAGAAAATTGCCGGTAATTGGCGCTCGTGACTTATTTCACTAGTAGAAAATAAGCCCACTAGTCTCGGGTCAGGAGGGCCTCTGGTACCGGATTCCCACTTGGGACGCCCGAATCGGGACTAGAGGCCCTCACCTCTAGTCCCGGGTCAGTTACCACCCGGGACCAAAGAGTCCCCCACGTGGCCACAGTAGGAGCGCGTGGTCGAGAACTTCTAGTCCCGGTTTGGTAATACGACCCGGGATGAACTATTTTCTGATTTTTTTCTTGTTTTGGGGTTTAGGATTTATGTTTCTTTTTTTTTTCATTTTGGGTTTAGTGTTTATGTTTGCCATTTTCGGGTTTGGGGTTTAGGTTTATGTTTCCTTTAGTCTCAATTATATTTAACTCTAATTATTTTAACTTATAGTGACACTTCCCAGTCGGTTACCCATACTCAGACTGCTCCACCCTCAACACGCTTAACTTCTTAGTTTCTTCCTTGTGAGTTTCCAAGAAACAACTTATGTTTTGCTGACAATAGTATGCTATCAATCATATTAACTCTTGGAACATGATGTCACACGTCTTTATTTTGTGGATCCAAACAATTATTTTAGTAAATAAAAATAATTAAGTAATACTAATCTTGCATTCAAATAATGTTGAATTAAATAATATTTAACTTTTTGCCTTTTTACATTTAATATTGAATAATTCATATCTATAAATTCGTAAATCGAAATTTGACAAATAATATGTCTAAATCGATTAGAAAAAGAGAGAAATGCAAATAAGACTTCCATATCATCATGCTTGCCATAAAAACGTGATAAACAAGCAATTATGCCAATAACACCTCAGAAGCAAGTGAAAACATGATAAGTATACCAACGAGTTTTTATTTACACCTAAAATAACACAAACTTGCCATAAGAACATGTTAAATAAGCAAATATGCCAATAACACCTCAGAAACAAGTAAAAACATGATAAGTATACCAGTGAGTTTTTACTTACACCTAAAATAAGACAAGCTTGCCATAAGAACATGATAAACAAGCAATTATGCCAGTAACACCTCAGAAACAAGTGAAAACATGATAAGTATACCAGTGAGTTTTTATTTACACCTAAATAACACAAGCTTGCCATAGGAACATGATAAACAAGCAATTATGCCAATAACACCTCAGAAACAAGTGAAAACATGATAAGTATACCAAGTGAAAACATGATAAGTATACCAGTGAGTTTTTATTTACACCTACAATAACACAAGCTTGCCATAAGAACAGGGATAGAGATCCATTGCAGCATTATAATAACACCTCAGAAACAAGTGACAACATGATAAGCTCACATCATACTTAAACAGGGACATAACTAATAATAAAAATAATAGTTCAAATATATGCATTACAGCAAGTACTGCATAACTGAGAGACGCCCAAGCAGTACATAATAATAGAGATGTTGCTATATCAATCCTATGCAACATACGTATCTACTCGTCCTCCGAATCAGAATACTCCGAAGCAGTAGACGTCCCACGGGGCAATGGTGGTACTAGGTGACGCTGTCCATAGTTGACGATTCCAATCTTGCGGTACACCTCGTATGCAACATACGCATCTACTGTTGCATACTCAATGTTGATACCGTCAAGTGGGGTCTTCTCCCAGAGTTTGTGCTGATCCTTGTGGAATTTTGTCTTCACATCAGCGTACTCCTCGTCGATCACGGCGAATGCCATTGAAGTCTTGTCATGCTTAAGCCTGAAAATGCGCTAGATATCAATGTGGCAGGCAGGTGGTATCTCAATACCCCAGGTGCGCCTCATCTAGATCTTGTCATTCGTTATATCAACGCTAGCAAAATGTATGCTGGTGCGAAGCAACTCCATGAGTACTGGACAGTGCTTGTCGCTACTGCAACAACCACTACAAAGGAAAACATTTTTTTTGACAAATCACTTTCGTCATGCATTAGCCAATTTTTGTCAACGATTACATGGGGGTGACGAAATTTTTTCGTCATGGGGTTCGTCACCGAAGCTCCGTCATAAAATATCCGGGGTGACGGTATGCATTTTTTCGTCACTGTCAAACCGTTTGATGTTGACGAAGAGAAATTCGTCACCGTTGAGGTTAATCGTTGACGAATAGATTTGTCACTGAAAATTGGAGCTTTCGTCAATATCAAAATGTAGGGATGCTTCTGATTGGTCCAAAAGAACTGACGTGGCATTCTGTCATGTGGGACCCGCGTGGAGCTGAGTGGTGGGACACAAAAACTTCTGACAAGTGGGACCAGTTGGTTTCCGACATTTGGGTCCAAAAAAATTGCTGACTGGTGGGACCCACAAACTTCTGACAAGTGGGACCAGTTGTTGCCGACATGTGTGTCCAAAAAAATTGCTGACTGGTGGGACCCACAAACTTCTAACAAGTGGGACCAGTTGTTGCCGACATGTGGGTCCCAAAAAAATTGCTGACTGGTTGGACCCACAAACTTCTGAAAAGTGGGACCAGTTGATTGCCGACATGTGGGTCCCAAAAAAATTGCTGACTGGTTAGACCCACAAATTTCTGACAAGTGGGACCATTAGTTGCTGCCACGTGTTTCCATTTGATGGTGACGGTGTTACATTTTCCGTCACCTTTTGAATTTGACAATAAATTCAAAATTTGTAATATTTGTGAAAATTTGGAAACAAATATAATTTGGGAAAACATATAAAATGGTAGACAAAAAATATCATATCATAAATGGTGGCACACATAGTGTATATAGGTCTGACGGACAGAAAAATTCATAAGACAGTACAATGAGGATAGCAAGACAAAGAAATTGAAGGACGTGTGACGAAGAATGCTGTAGGATGGCGGTGCACTTGATCAGTTGCCCTGGGATGGTTGCTGGGACGTCCTAAGGAGCAAACTGGGCAGTGCATCCATTTCTTGCTGCCTCTTTTCATACGCGGCAGCCTTTTCTTCCTGAGCTTTCTTCACAGCTTCAAGTTCTTCTTGCTTTTTCCTTTGAAGTTCTTCAAATTTTTGATCCTGTGCTTGCATTCGTGCCTCCATCTCAGTGTGATACCTTTCAGCTGAATGTATGGAGTTTTGCTCCTGATCTGCAAGCTTATGTTCCAACTCTCGGATGCGTGTTGCTGAAACAGAGGACTTCCTGGAACTTGATGCCACGCCCAATCTTGGTAGGAATGTGCTGTTGCTGGTGGTGGAAGATTCTTTTTCGTGCAGAACTTGCTGAATAATTTGCACATCTGTCAATTCAGGTTCACCTTCATTGCGTGGTGCTGCTTTAAGTGCCACCATTTTATCCTACATGAAGATTGAAATCATTGTATGGACATCATAAAGAAAATGGATGAGATTACTTTTGTGGTAACATGAATTATTCTTACGTAAGCACTTTTGGCTTCAGTACTCATTTTGCCTTCCTTGGTAGTGTGGGTTTTCCTATAAAATTCAATTGGAGAGGTTTCCTCTGCCTCTTCCTGAGCCTTCTGTTAGAAAAAATGTAGAATGAGCATTAGGAATGTGCATTGTGTATGACAGAAGTATAAACTGCTTTGGAAATTTTTAAAAAAATACTTACTACATGTTCGTAGTGAGCAATATAGCTTCGAGATCCAGTGGTATGGTACTGTTTCACACCACCACGGTTTGTGAGATTTGTTGCACACACTTCCTATGTTCAGTAGATGCATTTTACTTATCCAGATGGTACAATTTCAAGATTAATTTGAGTACCTGTAAGTGAAAGGAATAAGAATTATGTACCTGGTACTTCTCATCAAACCATATGTTCACCAGTTCTTTCCAGCTATTCTCTTCTACATTCTTAGGGATTTTGAGATATGCTTGCTCAAGTGTCAGATCTTTAATTTCGGGCTAATACTGCTTCTTAAGCCTATATCGGAATTGGCGAATACTAACTTGCAGCATATGAGTGCACATATCTTGGGCCACTTCATCATTTTTGTCCATGGTAAACTTTCCCTACAAAAATGTGACGAATTATTTTCCAGAAGCTTAGAGAGTTAATAATTAGGTTAAACAGAGAATGTGGACTCACCGCTACTGTATTTATAGCATTAGGAATCACATGTTTGAGAGTTTCATCTTTTTTGTATTGCGTCCAGTGTGTTGCCAGCGGTATTTTGGCTCAGATGTGAATACCAACCTCACAGCTCAGTTTTGCAGCATGAATATAATTTTTGGGTCTCCTGACGCCGGGAGTGAAGTCAATTTTCATCTTGATGCCACCATTTCTTCTTGTGTACTCGTGTAGTCCATGGCCCATGGTAGGTCTCCGCCCACCTCTCTTTCTCTTTGTACGCCCAGATGCTGTCAATGGATCTGAAATAAGACATAAGAAATTATCAAAATTTATTAAGAAATGTTGATCAAACTCTGCTCTCTCTCTCTCTCTGAACCTCAAATAAACTCTGAAGCACTGTCATTTTTACTGTAGCACATCAGGCTATTTTTGGCAACGGCTGGATAGTTTTCAGTTAGGTGTTTCAGACATAGGATTCTGTTAGTTTTCAGTTATCGTTTTGTTAGCTAGCTGGGACGCGGTCTGTGAGCCCAGCTCCGTAGTTCAGAGTTGAATACCTTGCCGCTGAATGGTAACAATTTGATTTTCTTCAGGAGATGAGTTGCTGCCTCCAGATGTCATGATCTGGTTAGGTGACGGTGGTCCTTTAGTGCTCTCACCAGCAGTGGCCGTGGGCTCATCAGATGCCCCAGCTTCAGGTGCAGATGCTGCCCTTGATCTTGTTGAAACGTTGGGTGGTGGAACTTCTGGTCTGGAATGCTTCTTCTGTTGTACAGTTGCAGAAACAGTGAGTACCTAAAAGGATAGTTGATCAAACATTAGTATGAATCAGTTAGCACGTAATTCGATCGTATGCAATTCCATATATTGTTGGACACACCTGAGATGAAGTTTTGCGGACATTGCGGTCCTCGTCGTCTGCAACAAGGTCATACTCAGCATTAGCTATGTCTTCAGGATTAGGTTCGTACGCAGGGTCCTCTTCTACCTCCTTGTCTTGGCAGTCTGTGTTCTTTTAATTGTTACTTGTTCCTTTTTGTTGACCACCAAACACTAATGAACGTGCAAAACCAGAGAAATCTTGTTGAACTTTGTGGTCAGGACCATATTTGTCATCCAATTTTTTTGGAAACGTACAACATTTTCTTGCAATTCTCTCTCCTTCTGAAGCTCATATGGCGGTTTGACGAGTTTTTGTATCTCCGCTGAAAAAATATGAACAGTTGATCAGAGTGCTGCAGTGTCTATGAAGATGGGATTGGAAAAATCGAACCAAATACATGACCAATAGTCGGAAGATAGATCTGTATCAGTACACGAACAGATATGTACCTACAAACTACGATGCGGGATGGCATGTTAGTTTAAACACTGCACTGCATCTCTGAAGATTTCGACAGTTTCAGGTTACTGTAGCATTTCTGGCTGTTGTCGACAACGGCTAGAAGTTCGTCAGTTAACACTAGTTTCACAAATAAGCCGTGTCGATGATCGCCTGTGATCTCGTGCGAGTAGATAGGTGTAAGACTTTTTCTTTCCTGTCTGTTAGGATCGCTAGCACGCCGAGAGGATCGTGGGATGGCGAGTTCATCTTCTTCTTCTACCTTCGTTCTTGCGGGAGAGTGAGTTACAGAGAGAAGAGAGAGTTGGTTTGCAACGACATGGCAGAGATCGTAGAGCAGCACGGCATGATTGTCTACAGAAGAAAATCGATAAACCCTACGTATGATGTCGGTGATTGGATCGTAGAACCTTCGGAACCAATCAATCCAATCATGTGGTGTGTACGAACACGTAGAACTCACTGCTAACATGCCCTGATCTATCAAGTATGCAAGATCTAGATATAGGGCAAAACAGGCCAATAGATTTACCTTGTTTCTTAGAGGGCGCCTTCTTCGGCGTCTGTGCGCGATGATCGTTGCCCTTGACGCCTCGACGAGTGCCGGCCATGACGTCCACCTGGAGGTAGAGGCGAGATGGCAATAACGGCCGGCGAAGACACCGAATCTGGGTGAGCACGAGAGGATGAGGTCTGGGGGTGGGGAGTTAAGATGCACGTAAATCATGGGGGAGGCACGACGTATATGAGGGAGGGCGAAATATTTGATCGGTGGGGTGCGCGGGAGGAGTGGAGGGAACAAAAAATTTGGGCGTTTTGGGAGCGTAGTAGTAAAATTTGGAGGGAACAAGATTTTGCCGTAAAAGAAAGATTTTTCTGTAAATAGAACTGTACATGTTTATTTTATTGTAAAAAATTACCACAAACTGAATTAACCGCATGAAAAAAATCCAAATTCCATATGTATAAACTCATAACACTGATCATGTAGGTGAACTTGGGACTAATTAAATGTTGTCAAATTCATGTAGAAAATTCATATCAACAAATTTCACCCATCTGTGGACCAACATCGATCATGTCGGTGAACGGCTCTTTTTGAAGCTTGGTGCACTTTGAAGATTCAGATTGAGATGAATTTTTTTGTGAGTGCTCATGAAGGCAAAGTATGTATGCTTGAGGAGTTTCAGAATTTTTTGACAATTGTAGGTGTTTGTTTATTTTTCTTCAAAGAAAAAGGACAGAAAATGAGTAAAACCCGTAGAAATGCCTAATTCAATATAAAATCATCATGAACTCATGGGACTGACTAAATGTTGTCACATTCATGTAGAAAAATTGAATCACAAAGTTTCTCAAAGGTTTTGGTGTTGTTTGATGTGAATTTACACAAATAAGGGCATTTTGGGCATAACGGCCGAAACGTCGATCCCGGAAGTTGTTTCAACCTTTGCATATGTGTGTTGTGGTGCAGACTCACCACAAATATATCTCAATGTTCACCATTGTGTGATTTTGTTTGAAAACACTTGTGAAGCCTCATGTTGGTTGGATCCACCCATGTGTGGACTAACATCGATCATGTCGGTGAATGGCTCTTTTTGAAGCTAGGTGCACTTTGAAGATTCAGATTGAGCTGAATTTTTTTGTGAGTGCTCATGAAGGAAAATTATGTGTGCTTGAGGAGTTTCAGAATTTTCTGACAATTGTAGGTGTTTGTTTATTTTTTTCAAAGGAAAAGGACAGAAAATGAGTAAAACCCATAGAAATATGCCTAATTCAATATAAAATCATCATGAACTCATGGGACTGACTAAATGTTGCCACATTCATGTACAAAATTTGAATCACAAATTTCACAAAGGTTTTGGTGTTGTTTGATGTGAATTTACACTAATAAGGGCATTATTTTTGGGCATAACGGCCGAAACGTCGTTCCCGGAAATTGTTTGAACCTTTGCATATGTGTGTTGTGGTGTAAACTCACCACAAATATATCTGAATGTTCACCATTGTGTGATTTTGTTTGAAAACACTTGTGAAGCCTCATGTTGGTTGGATCCACCCATGTGTGGACCAACATCGATCATGTCGGTGAACGACTATTTTTGAAGCTAGGTGCACTTTGAAGATTCAGATTGAGCTGAATTTTTTTGTGAGTGCTCATGAAGGCAAATTATGTCTGCTTGAGGAGTTTCAGAATTTTCTGACAATTGTAGGTGTTTTTTATTTTTCTTCAAAGAAAAAGGACAGAAAATGAGTAAAACCCATAGAAATATGCCTAATTCAATATAAAATCATCATGAACTCATGGGACTGACTAAATGTCGTCACATTCATGTAGAAAATTTGAATCACGAAATTTCACAAAGGTTTTGGTGTTGTTTGATGTGAATTTACACTAGTAAGAGCATTTTGGGCATAACGGCCGAAACGTCGATCCCGGAAGTTGTTTCAACCTTTGCATATGTGTGTTGTGGTGCAAACTCACCACAAATATATCTGAATGTTCACCATTGTGTGATTTTGTTTGAAAACACTTGTGAAGCCTCATGTTGGTTGGATCCACCCATGTGTGGACCAACATCGATCATGTCGGTGAACGGCTCTTTTTGAAGCTTGGTGCAATTTAAAGATTCAGATTGAGCTGAATTTTATTGTGAGTGCTCATGAAGGCAAATTATGTGTGCTTGAGGAGTTTCAGAATATTTTGACAATTGTAGGTGTTTTTTATTTTTCTTCAAAGGAAAAGGACAGAAAATGAGTAAAACCCATAGAAATATGCCTAATTCAATATAAAATCATCATGAACTCATGGGACTGACTAAATGTCATCACATTCATGTTGAAAATTTGAATCACGAAATTTCACAAAGGTTTTGGTGTTGTTTGATGTGAATTTACACTAGTAAGGCCATTTTGGGCATAACGGTCGAAACGTCGATCCGGAAGTTGTTTCAACCTTTGCATATGTGTGTTGTGGTGCAAACTCACCACAAGTTGTTTCAACCTTTGCATATGTGTGTTGTGGTGCAAACTCACCACAAATATATCTGAATGTTCACCATTGTGTGATTTTGTTTGAAAACACTTGTGAAGCCTCATGTTGGTTGGATCCACCCATGTGTGGACCAACATCGATCTTGTCGGTGAACGGCTCTTTTTGAAGCTAGGTGCACTTTGAAGATTCATATTGAGCTGAATTTTTCTGTGAGTGCTCATGAAGGCTCTTTTCAAAGAAAAAGGACAGAAAATGAGTAAAACCCATTGAAATGCCTAATTCAATATATAGTAGAAACCAGTGCTGGGGTTGCAAACCATGCATACATACAAACCAGATCATGGCATAACTTGTTCATCGATCCCAAAAGATCAGCATTAATAAGTACTATACTAAGCTAACTACAGCAGCAGGAGATGATCAAGACGTCCTAAGCCCCCCTCTGATGCTTGTTGCCCTTGAGCTTCCATCTTCGGCTTTCTTGAGCACGATCTTGCGGTACAACTCGTACGCGACCCATGCATCAATAGCTGCATACTCCAGGTTCATCTTGTCCAGTGGGATAACCCCCCACCTTTTGTGCTGCTTGCGGTGGAACTTCTTCTTCATATCATTGTACCATGGATCAATCAGTCTTGTTGCCATGGTACTCATGCCAGCCCTGGCAATCCCAGTGTTCTTAAAGTACTCGTCCTGGAGATCGACGTAGTAGTCAGTAGGTATTTTCATGTGCCATGTCCTCCACAGCACTCTCTTGTCACCCCTGATGTCAACACTTGCAAAGGTAATTTTTTCGAATCGAAAAAAATCCGCGATCGCCGGAGACTCCCAGTAGTCAGCAGTGCAGTAAACAAATTAATGTACAAATGAGGGATCAAGTAAACTAGAATGAATGCGATGCAGCATAATTATGAACCAAATGATACAAGAATGAATGCAATGCAGCATAATTATGAACCAAATGATACAAGAATGAATGTGATGCAGCATAACTATGAACCAAATGATGCAACTAATGTTGCTTTGCTATATCAAGAACAGATCAAGCAACTAATGTTGCTTTGCTATATCAAGAACAGATCAAACAACTAATGTATGTTCATTTGATCTTCATCTATTAGCAGGAAGAGTGGCATTTTTTTGCGGTACAAGTAGTACAAAATAAATTATTTAGTCCTATCCGAAACAAATAAACCGGGAACAATATGGAGCATGTTTAGATCCAGAACTATTTAGTCCTATCCGAATCTACTGCTTTTGGATTTAGCACAGTACATAGGCAACAATCTATTAACGAGATTCGAAGAGAGACTCAAAGGCGGAAACAAAAACCCCAAAATCGGCAGATTCAAAGGGGATTAATGTCCTTACGCTGCGTAGTGGAAGACCAGAACATGCCGGCGCATGGAGAGTTGAATCACGGCGATCTTCTCATCATTCGTGTACTCGAAGTCGAGGCCCATGAACTTGTGGTATTCCTCCTTTAGCCACTCCGTGTACATGTCGAGGACGCGACGCACTTTCCAGGGGTCGTTGGTGTAGACCACCTCGAGTTGCTGGCCTTCATGGATGCGGACTTGGCGCGTTGATACGTCTCAAACGTATCTATAATTTCTGATGTTCCATATTGATATTATACCAATTGTTACATGTTTTATATACACTTCATATCATTTTTATGCATTTTCTGGGACTAACCTATTAACAAGATGCCACAGTGCCAGTTCCTGTTTTCTGCTGTTTTTGTATTCCAGAAAAGCTAGTCTGGAAATATTCTCGGAATTGGACGAAACTTGGACAGAACCTCCTATTTTTCCAACACGAAGACGGAGTCCAGAGGAGACACGGAGGGGAGCCACGTGGCGCCCACACCATGGGGCCACGTGGGCCCCCCCCAACGCGGTGGGGTGGTGTGGGGCCCTCGTGGCTCCATAGCCGCCGCCCTTTCGCCTATTTATTCTCCCGACGCGAAAACCCTAGATACCCGAGCCATTATCCACGAAAAGTTCCAGAGACGCCGCCGCCGTCAACCCTAGCTCGGGAGGGTTCAGAAGCTCTTCCCGGCACCCTGCCGGAGAGGGGAATCATCACCGGAGGGCTCTACATCACCATGCCTGCCTCCGGAGTGATGCGTGAGTAGTTCATCCTTGGACTACGGGTCCATGGCAGTAGCTAGATGGTTGTCTCTCCACTTTATGCTATCATGTTTAGATCTTGTGAGCTGCCTATCATGATCAAGATCATCTTATTGTAATGCTACATGTTGTGTTTGCTGGGATCCGATGAATATTGAATACTATGTCAAGTTGATTATCAATCTATCTTATATGTTATTTATGATCTTGCATGCTTTCCGTTACTAGTAGATGCTTTGGCCAAGTAGATGCTTGTAACTCCAAGAGTGAGTATTTATGCTAGATAGTGGGTTCATGCCTCCGGTAATCTGGGAGAGTGACAATAACTTCTAAGATTGTGGATGTGCTGTTGCCACTAGGGATAAAATAACCGATGCTTAGCTTAAGGGTACGCCGTTAGGTCTAATGCATTTGTTTACTTTACGCACATTACTTAATGCAATTATCCGTTGCTTGCAACTTAATACCAACGGGGAACTCGGTATGACAACCTGGCGGTGGATTATTAGTCATAGACTTTGTTGGATAACGGTCTATGTATTTTGTCGTAATGCCCACATGAATATCATAGTAATCATCATGTCATATATATGCATTGTTATGCGCTCAATATTTTGTCAATTGCCCAGCTGTAATTTGTTCACCCAGCATGTTAGTTATCTGTTATGGAGAGACACCACTAGTGAACTGTGGACCCCGGTCCATTCTTTTACACTGATAATACAACCAACTGCAAACACTGTTCCTTTTCATTCTCTGCAATTTACTACTGTTTTCCACACCATACGTTTAATCCTTTGTTTTCAGCAAGCCGGTGAGATTGACAACCTCACTGTTTCGTTGGGGCAAAGTAGTTTGATTGTGTTGTGTGCAGATTCCACGTTGGTGATCGCGCGCACCAACAACCTTCAGAAGTGATTTCTTGCTCCTACTGGTTCGATTAAACCTTGGTTTCATACTGAGGGAAACTGCTGCTATACTGCTTCATACCTTCCTCTTGGGGTCTCCCAGCGAACGTGTGATCCACGCAATCAAGCATTTTTCTGGCGCCGTTGCCGGGGAGCAAGAAATATTTGAGAGCTCCTTAACTCCCTGCAACAGCTCTTTTTCTGGTGTTGGGGCAAGAGGATTTCTGCAAGGGGAGTTTCACGCTTCCAATCTCTTTACTTTGTTATTGTCTTGCTTAGTTTATTTTTATTTAGTCTTGTTTGCTTTATTTATCAAAAACACAAAAAAATTAGTTACTTTTATTTTCAAGTTGTTATCTTTCTGTTTTGTTTTAATTTTGCTAAAATGAGTACCCCTGAGAACACTAAGTTGTGTGATTTCACTAGCACGAACAACAATGATTTCATTAGTACACCTATTGCTCCACCTGCTTCTAACGCAGAATTCTATGAAATTAAACCTGCACTTTTAAATCTTGTTATGAAAGAGCAATTCTCTGGTGTTAGTACTGATGATGCTGCTGCTCACCTTAATAATTTTGTTGAACTTTGTGAGATGCAAAAGTATAAGGATGTAGATGGTGATATTATTAAACTGAAACTTTTTCCTTTCTCTTTGAGAGGACGTGCTAAAGAATGGTTGCTATCTTTGACTAGAAATAGTATTGATTCATGGACTAAATGCAAAAATGCTTTCATAGGAAAATACTATCCTCCTGCTAAATTATATCTTTGAGAAGTAGCATTATGAATTTCAAACAATTTGATAATGAGCATGTTGCTCAAGCTTGGGAGAGAATGAAATCATTGGTAAAGAATTGTCCCACCCATGGACTGACTGCTTGGATGATCATCCAAACCTTTTATGCAGGACTAAATTTTTCTTCAAGAAACCTATTGGATTCGGCCTCTGGAGGTACCTTTATGTCCATCACTTTGGGTGCTGCAACAAAACTTCTTGATGATATGATGATAAATTATTCTGAATGGCACACCGAAAGAGCTCCACAAGGTAAGAAGGTAAATTCTGTTGAAGAAACCCTTCGTTGAGTGATAAGATTGATACTATTATGTCTATGCTTACAAATGGAAAGATGCATGTTGATCCAAATAATGTTCCTTTAGCTTCTTTGGTTGCTCAAGAAGAGCATGTTGATGTGAACTTCATTAAAAATAATAATTTCAACAATGCTTATAGGAATAATTTTGGTAATAACAATTATAAGCCCTATCCTTTTAATAGTGGCAATGGTTATGTTAATTCTTATGGTAATTCCTACAACAATAATAAGAGTGTACCCTCTGATCTTGAAGTCATGCTTAAGGATTTTATTAGTACACAAACTGCTTTCAATAAATCTGTTGAGGAAAAGTTTGGGAAAATCGATGTTCTTGCCTCTAAAGTTGATAGTCTTGCTCTTGATGTTGATTTGTTAAAAATTAAAACTATGCCTCATGATGTTAAAGAGAGCAAAACTCTCAATGCTATACAAGTTAAAATTGATAATAATGTGAGGATGTTAGCTGATTTACATGCTAGGTGGGCAAGAGAGGATGAAATTGCTAAAAAGAATAGTATTGCTAGAGTTTATACTATTACTACTACTGAAAATGCTGTAAACTCAAGTGTTAACAAACCTCCTACTATCAATGGTAAAGTAATTGGTGTTGGCAATGTCTCTACTTCTGTTGCAAAACGTTTAAAATTGCCTGAAAACACTGAAACTGTTCCTGATAAAAGTGCTGAAATTTTTCGAGATGTGGGAGACAATGGTCCTATTACTTTTGATAATAATGATTTTGATTTTGATGGTTGCAATATTTCTGAAGTAATTAAGTTCTTGCAAAAGCTAGCTAGAAGTCCTAATGCTAGTGCTATAAACATGGCTTTTACTAAACATATTACTAATGCTCTCATGCAAGTTAGGGAAGAGAAATTAAAACATGAAGCTTCTATCCCTAGGAAGTTAGAAGATGGTTGGGAGCCCATCATTAAAATGAAGTTGAATGATTTTGATTGCAATGCTTTATGTGATCTTGGTGCTAGTATTTCTGTTATGCCTAAGAAACTCTATGATATGCTTGATTTAGCACCTTTGGAACACTGTTATTTGGATGTTCACCTTGCTGATAATACTATAAAGAAACCTTTGGGGAGAGTTGATGATGTTTTTATAATGGTTAACAATAACCTTGTCCCCGTTGATTTTGTGTTTTGGATATTGAATGCAATGCTTCTTGTCCTATTGTTTTGGGAAGACCTTTTCTTAGAACTGTTGGTGCTATTATTGATATGAGAGAGGGGAATATTAAATACCAATTCCCACTCAAGAAAGGTATGGAACACTTCCCTAGAAAGAAGATGAAGTTACCTTTTGATTCTATTGTTAGAGCAAATTATTCTGTTGATGCTTCATCGCTTGGAAACACTTGATTCTTACTTTCTGCGCCTAGCTGAAAGGCGTTAAAGAAAAGCGCTTATGGGAGACAACCCATTATTTTATTTCTGCAATTTTTCTTTTTTGAGTCAAGGAGTTGTTTACTTCTGTAACAATTCCTTTGTATCTTTATTTTATCGCATTGTTGTGCCAAGTATTGCCTCTAATAGGAAGATGATGCTAGATTTGGATTTCTGCGCAGGAACAGATTTCTGCTGTTCACCGTTTTAATTCTGTAAAATCACAGAAAAATTATTTAAATCTGAAATTTTTTGTGCGTGATCCTCAGATATGTACGCATCTTTCGTTAGTTTAAAGTTTTTCGATCTGAGCAACGTAAGTGCCTCGAAAAAATTCGTCTTTGCGGACTGTTCTGTTTAGACAGATTCTGTCTTTTATTTTTCGCATTCTCTCTTTTACTAGTGTTGAGTGGAATTTTTTTTAGGGTGAAGAGCTTCACATAACATCAGTGGCAGTAGCTAATGTTAAAAGTAACGGTCATGTTTGTGTCCTTATAGAACATGTGAGTTTTTGATTGTGCACTAACCCTCTAATGAGAATTACTTTGAGTTTGGTGTGGCGGAAGTTTTCAAGGGTCAAGAGAGAAGGATGATATAATGTGATCAAGAAGAGTGAAGAGCTTAAGCTTGGGGATGCTCCCATGGATCACCCCAGCAAATTTCAAGAAGACTCAAGCGTCTAAGCTTGGGGATGCCCAAGGCATCCCCTTCTTCATCAGCAACTTATCAGGTCATCTCTAGTGAAACTATATTTTAATTCTTTCACATCATATGTGCTTTACTTGGAGCGTCTGTGTGCTTTTATTTTCAGTATTTTATTTTTCGTATGGTCAACTTGATTGGACCCCAGCATTCTTGATTGGGAGAGAGACACGCTCCGCTTTTTCATATGAATACTCCTATTCTTCACTTATACTTGTTGAGTATTCTTGTCTAGCTATTGCTATGCTTTTAGCTCCTGTTTTTCATGCATCTCTTATTCAGAGCTGTTAGTTCTTTTAAAGAAAGTACTCTCTTGCTTCACTTATAATTGTTTGGAGAGTTTATGTTGAAATAAATTGATTGGTGTTTGGTTGGAACAGAAAATGTTGCATGTGGTAGATGGTATAATGGAAAAAGCTTACATATTCTTGTAGATCGCTGTATTGGATAATTTGATACTTGTCAATTGTTTTGAGTTATTAAGTAGTTCATGATTAAGCTTTTGTATCATGTAGTTAAAACCTATTAATGAAGAACTACCGTAAAGCTCGTTGAAATTTGGTTTGCATGTTTGGTATCTCTAAGGTCTAGATATTTTCTAGTAAAAGGGTTTGGTTAACAAGGAAGACAGTGTAGAGTCTTATAATGCTTGCAATATGTTTTCATATAAGCCTTGCTGTGTCGGTTGATATCCTGTGTTTGCTTCAAATAACCTTGCTAGCCTAAACTCTGTACTGAGAGGGAATGCTTCTCGTGCATCCAAAACCTTGAGCCAAATCCATGCCATCTGTGTCCACCATAACTACCTATATGTGGTATTTTCTTGCCATTCCAAGTAAATTTTTCATGTGCTACCTTTAAATTATTCAAAATTGTTATTATTCCTTTTTGTGTCAATGTTTACTAGCTCATGAGGAAGTAGTGGGTTATTCTTTATTCGACTTGTCAAACAGACTTTACACCTGGACTAGTGGCATATACATCCGCTTATCCAATAATTTTGCAAAAAGAGCTGGCAACGGGGTGCCCAGTCCCAATTAATTACAACTTTAACCGCTTAATTCTCTTCACATTTTTGCCCTGATTTATCAGTAAGCAATGACAAACAGTGAAATACCTGCATGTGTAAACAAAAGAGAAGAGGGATGATCTGCCTTGCTGGTAGAAATAACGTCCTTCATGGGAGCCGCTCTTAAAAGTCTGTTTGATAGGGAGAATACTGTTTTCATCCGCTACCATTCGTTGACAATTAACAAACACCTCTCAAAACTAGACACTCCTCCATGGTATGTGATTGATGGTAGGCACCCGAGGATTCGGTTAGCCATGGCTTGTGTTAGCAAAGGTTGGGAGGAGTGTCAAATATTTTATGCAATCTCTATATGATTTCAAAACTTAAAAAGCTCTAGCACATGATTTAATCCCTGCTTCCCTCTGCGAAGGGCCTTTCTTTTACTTTTATGTTGAGTCAGTTTACCTACTTCTTTCTATCTTAGAAGCAAACACTAGTGTCAACTTTGGTGCAACAATTTTTATATGCTCATATATTGCACTTATTATATGCTTTGTGTTGACAAATATCCATGAGATATATATGTTGAAAGTTGAAAGCAATTGCTGAAACTTAAATCTTCCTTTGTGTTGGTTAAATACCTTTTGCTTAGAATCTATTGCTTTATGAGTTAACTCTTATGCAAAACTCCTTGATGCTTGTCTCGAAAGTACTATTCATGAAAAGTTTTTGCTTATATGATTCAGTTGTTTGCTCATTATCTACTTGCTAGCAAACTATAGACCATTGACCTGGATCACTTCATTCATAACATGTGCTTTACAGTATTATTTGATCAAGATTATGATTGTAGCATGTCACCTCAGAAATTATTTTGTTTTTATCGTTTTACCTACTCGAGGACGAGTAGAACTAAGCTTGGGGATGCTTGATACGTCTCAAACGTATCTATAATTTCTGATGTTCCATGTTGATATTATACCAATTGTTACATGTTTTATATACACTTCATAGCATTTTTATGCATTTTCTGGGACTAACCTATTAACAAGATGCCACAGTGCCAGTTCCTGTTTTCTGCTGTTTTTGTATTCCAGAAAAGCTAGTCTGGAAATATTCTCGGAATTGGACGAAACTTGGACAGAACCTCCTATTTTTCCAACACGAAGACGGAGTCCAGAGGAGACACGGAGGGGAGCCACGTGGCGCCCACACCATGGGGCCGCGCGGGCCCACCCCCTACCGCGCCGTGGGTGGTGTGGGGCCCTCGTGGCTCCGCAGCCGCCGCCCTTTCGCCTATTTATTCCTCCCGACGCGAAAACCCTAGATACCCGAGCCATTATCCACGAAAAGTTCCAGAGACGCCGCCGCCGTCAACCCTAGCTCGGGAGGGTTCAGAAGCTCTTCCCGGCACCCTGCCGGAGAGGGGAATCATCACCGGAGGGCTCTACATCACCATGCCTGCCTCCGGAGTGATGCGTGAGTAGTTCATCCTTGGACTACGGGTCCATGGCAGTAGCTAGATGGTTGTCTCTCCACTTTATGCTATCATGTTTAGATCTTGTGAGCTGTATCATGATCAAGATCATCTTATTGTAATGCTACATGTTGTGTTTGCTGGGATCCGATGAATATTGAATACTATGTCAAGTTGATTATCAATCTATCTTATATGTTATTTATGATCTTGCATGCTTTCCGTTACTAGTAGATGCTTTGGCCAAGTAGATGCTTGTAACTCCAAGAGTGAGTATTTATGCTAGATAGTGGGTTCATGCCTCCGGTAATCTGGGAGAGTGACAATAACTTCTAAGATTGTGGATGTGCTGTTGCCACTAGGGATAAAATAACCGATGCTTAGCTTAAGGGTACGCCGTTAGGTCTAATGCATTTGTTTACTTTACGCACATTACTTAATGCAATTATCCGTTGCTTGCAACTTAATACCAACGGGGAACTCGGTATGACAACCTGGCGCTGGATTATTAGTCATAGACTTTGTTGGATAACGGTCTATGTATTTTGTCGTAATCCTACATGAATATCATAGTAATCATCATGTCATATATATGCATTGTTATGCGCTCAATATTTTGTCAATTGCCCAGCTGTAATTTGTTCACCCAACATGTTAGTTATCTGTTATGGAGAGACACCACTAGTGAACTGTGGACCCCGGTCCTTTCTTTTACACTGATAATACAACCAACTGCAAACACTGTTCCTTTTCATTCTCCGCAATTTACTACTGTTTTCCACACCATACGTTTAATCCTTTGTTTTCAGCAAGCCGGGGAGATTGACAACTTTACTGTTTCGGTGGGGCAAAGTAGTTTGATTGTGTTGTGTGCAGATTCCACGTTGGTGATCGAGTAACGGCGCCACCAACAACCTTCAGACGTGATTTCTTGCTCCTACTGGTCGATTAAACCTTGGTTTCATACTGAGGGAAACTGCTGCTATACTGCTTCATACCTTCCTCTTGGGGTCTCCCAGCGAACGTGTGATCCACGCAATCATGCGTCCTTGAGAAGTAGTGGCCCTTTTGCTCATCGATGGCGACGCCGCGGGGGAGAGGAAGAGAGAGAAGGAGCCGAGACGACGACAAGAGGATAAACACAGGGGGCCGGTGCGGAATAGTGGAAGTTGAGACGAAAGGGGAGGGGGTGGGGATAATTCTTTCCCCAATACTCGGTTTACGTGTGACGTGTAGTCCAACTGACCAGTGGGCCTGCGTGGGTCTTCGTGTTGTCACGTCAAAAAACAGCACCGCCCCTCTGCATCTCCGCTTGACCTACTGCAATTTACTCACCTAAAAAAATAACTGGCCATCATTACCACGCCCTCCTTTAGCCGCCGCCACATCTCGCCACGTCTCTCGCCGCCACATCTCGCCACGTCTCTCGCCGCCGACACCTCTCTCGCCGCAGATCGTTGTAGAACTCTCGCTCCGCGTCGAGACCAAGGATGGCGCCTACCAATGGAGTACGTAATTATCATCTACGTGCGCGATCGTTGTTTCCGATTGTGAACTAATATTTTTTCATTTTTTCAGTGTCTAGTTTGTTTTGACAAGAAGGGGATGTGCGGCGGAGGGGGAATCACGTTAGGTTTTTTCGTGCAAACACTCCAAGAGGGTTTTGAGAAGACGGTGCATGCAATTATAAGTTTATAAGTTATTCAGATGTTGTTTTGCGGAGGGGGAATCACAGATTCACACGTGATCCTAGTAGTTATTATAAGTATAGTACTGTTATTCAGATGTTAATAATTGTTGTTCACCATATGAATTAACTGGTTATTTATGGTTAAGTTTGTGGGTTATATCTGTGTTAGTCTTACGTTCATATGAGTTTTGATGTAGCTACATGCAATTTGTGATTCTTGAAGGTCCTAATCTGATAGGATGTGTAACTTTTCAGATGTTTCTAGTGCAGAACAACTAAATCATGTACTATCTATAGAAAAAAGTACAAACAATTACTATTTAAGGACATCTACTATATGTGAAGTCAATTCTTATTTCTGTCTTATTGAATTTTCAGAATATTTAACTTACTGTTGTATTAACTCTATATTCTTACGCTTCATTTAGGTCATCCGTTGCTACTTCAGACCGTATTTCCTTCAGAAGTATGGTGTCCAGACCTCCCAGAGGACAACTTTTGAAGCTACACTTAGAACCAAAGATGGCTTTGCCTTTGTTGTCAATGTTACCAACAGAGCTGGGAGAACCTATCTGAACGGAAGATTTTGGAATGAATTTGGTAGAGTTTACAATTTTAAGGCTGGCATGGAGTTAATTTTAATTTTCAAAATTAACTCATTTGGTCAGGATACTCTTGTAATAACTGGAACTGACCCACTAATCCATCCAGGTAATTTTCCACCTTTACACAGAATGATTAATCATATTACTTCATCTTATGTCAATTATTTTAATTATGCAGCTTACTACCAGTTGACCCGTACGAAGCGTGACATTGTTGACTCACTCACTGCTACTGATGGAACCATGAAAAATTGGAGGATGATGCATACCGCCATTCTTCAGGTGGACAACTTGGAGTACCTTGTTGAGTACCACAATGCCGGAGATTTTGATCAAGGAGCACTAGTTGTCCCAATGCTGCATACTCTGAATTGGACAAACAGTGAAAATTACAACAAACACGTGGTAATCAGTACTAACCTATTTTGTTATTCGCAAAGTACTTTGTGAGTCAATATATACACGTAGACAGTCATTTCATTAACTTTGCGAGCTACATTGCCTACATTTGTAACTAAATTATGTCTCTACTGTTTGGAACAGAAAATCCCAAGCCGTTTGGTTCCTAAAGATATGGAACAATATGGTGCAATCAAGATTGTGTGCCATCTGAGCACTTTGGTGCGTGCGTCGCACGCAATTTCTTCTGACGATGGTCGTCTCTACGTCAGTGGCTGGAAGGAGTTCATGGATAAGGAAAACCACCTGAAGATGGGTGACAAGATGCTGTTCTTGCTCTACCTGGGAAATGCAGGGGTTTACTTGTTTGCTTCCCATGTGCCTGAAATTGATCTGGAGTAGCTAGTCAGTGATTCATGATGCCCGTGTGTCCAACTATGCAGCCCCATTGCTAGGTTTAAATTCAATGTTAAGACTCTTTCTTCGATTGTTGATTTTGCTTGTGTCAAAACAATATCTAGTCATATCGTGCTGCTGGTTGTAATTCTGTCAAGTCTGGATTAATTAAAACCTTTGCCGAAGTTATGTTACTTACATGTTGGCTTTTCTTATATGTGTCCATATTTTACACTACAAGAAATATGTCAACTAGTGACATTTTGATAGTGACTTTCAAAATATTGGTCATAGATCTATGACCATTTTAACCCACTTGGTCATGAGCTGGTTTGTAGGGTCCTAATCCAAAAAATTAACGACCAATTTGGTCAAAAAAGTCATAATCTATTTACACAAATTGGTCATAATGTAAACAACAGTTGCGTATGACCTTATTTACGACCATTCTGATTGGTCATGAGGAACGACTGGACAACCACCTCATCAATCATGCCCACGTGGCAGCCATATGTCGCTTACGTGTCCATATTCAGTCATGGTGAACTCGCTGACAGGTGGGATCCATTACCAGAATGTGTTGGTATGACTGGACTGACACCTCAGCGGTCTCGCCTACATGTCACTTCATCGCGCCTACATGTCACCGCCTATGTGTCATTTGTGCTTACGTGTCACCACACTGACATGTGGGACCTGTTGACATGAGGTGTTGACTGTTGACAAATCTGTCAAGTGGGACCCGCAATGTGGGACCCACAATGCTGCCATGTGGGACCAGTGGGACCCGCCATGTGGGACCCACCCTGCTGCCATCTTGCTACCATGTGGGACCCGCCATGTCAGACTCACCATGTGACCTGTCATGTGGGACCACCCGCTGCCATGTGGGACCCACCAGCGTAAGCGAAATAATTATGGAGCAAAATGAGTAGCATGGGAATCGAACCGGCAACCTCACTCTGCTCCTAGAGCTCACGTAACCACCGAACAACACACATGCTTGTGTCTAGACGGTGCTTTGGCTCTTCTTATATAGAAGAAAGTATTGCTGGGCTTGGGCCTTGCTAAGGCAAGACAATTTTTTTTACCCCTATGCTGAGTGAGCTGTTTTAAGTGGGCCGTACGGCCTTTTTGGCTGCGCTTTTGGGCTAGGCCGGGTTGGCTCGGCTGATATTTTTTTTGTTCATTTCCTTTATTCTTTTTTGTTTTCTTTAATAAATGTTTATTTTAAACTCCATTTTTTACCAAATAAATTTTTATTTTGTATTAATGATGTACTCTGTCATTGTACACTATTAAAGGCAATTTTTTTTTAAAATAAAATACTGAGCAAAGGATTTCCAATTATTTGATTTTTTTGAATTTCTTATTTTGGTGTCAAAACGGTGAACATGACCGTTCATACCTAGGTGTCGAATCCTGCAAGAATCTTGGTATATCTCTGATGAAATAGGTACTTTTGTATCTTAAAATGATTTTTTTCAAATAATCATGAGCAAATTACGAAGCACCTGTAGTTCAAATTTGACCCGCTTTCAGCTGAATCGGCAGAAATTTGTCTTTTTCACAAGAGGTGGATGAAAACCTTTCTACATCCAACCTTTTGGTTATTTGTATATGACATATGGCCTAATATTTTTTCAAAATGTTGTGATTCAATTTTGAAACAAATATTTGGTATGTCCTTCACAAAAAACCCTATTTTTTTCACTGCGAAAATGAAAATGACTTTTCGTGCAAAGATAACAAAAACTTTCTTCGGCAACATTGTTCGCCACTAAAACATGCACGCTTGTGCACAATATGAGAGAATTTAAACAAACTATATCATGAAAATGACCATAACATCCGCCATTTGGCCTGAAATGTGTGAATCTTCATACACGATAGCTCATTTTTGTGAACACTTTTCAAAAATATTCCAGTAAAACTTCCGCAACGCAAGTTTATAATTTTTTGTGGTAACTAGGTCACATATGATGACGCTACGCGAAGGTTTTCTATTATTTTGATTTTTTTTGAATTTCGTGTGCTCAGTTGAAAATCTAGTCGAATTCGTGGCCGTGACCGTTCATGTCTAGTGTTTGAATCATGTGGATATTTTGATTTATCTGTGATGAAATGGATACTTGTGAATCTAAAAATGAAATTTAGGAAAAATAACGGACAAGCTGTGTGGCAGCTGTAGTTCAAAATATTGCCGTTTCCAGTTGAATCGGCAGGAAGCCGTTTAAATGGCCGGAAATAGGCAGAGATCCCGAAAATGCATGCCTTTTGGTGATTATACATGAAATGATGTCTACTTTGTGAAAACAATTTATCGGTGCCATTTTGGATGACTTTCTCGGTACCCGCTTCACAAAAAATGCTAGTTTAAGCATTTGAAAAATGAAAGGTGGGTTTTTTTTTAAACATGTCAGAATCTTTGTTCGGCAACATTGCTTGCCATCCCACAATGAACACATGTGCCAATTTTGGGCTCATTTGGACAAACTATGTCATGAATGTGGCCAAAACATTGTTCCTTCATCTTGAAAGCTATGAATGTTCGTTCGTGATAGCAAGTTTCTGAGAACACTTTTCCAGTAAAACTTCCGCAACGCAAGTTTATAATTTTTTGTGGTCACTAGGTCACATATGATGACGCTACGCGAAGGTTTTCCATTATTTTGATTTTTTTTGAATTTTGTATGCTTGTTTGAAAATCTAGTCGAAGTCTCGGCCATGACCGTTCATGTGTAGTGATTGAATCATGCAAAGATTTTTGTGTATCTGTGATGAAATTGCTAGTTGTAAACCTAGAAATGAAATTCCTGAAAAATAACGGGCAAGATATATAGCACCTGCAGTTCAAATTTTGGCCATTTTCAGCTGAATCGGCAGGAAACCGTTTAATTGACCCAAAAATGGTAGAGAGCTCAGAAATGAATATTATTTAGTGATTGTACATAAAATGATGTTTTTTTAATCTATGAGCGAACTACGAGGCACGTGTAGTTCAAAATTTACCCGCTTCCTCCTAAATCGACAGAAATTTGTCTTTCTTGACGAGATGTGGATGGAAACCTTTTTTCACCCAACCATTTGGTTTTTTTAACATCAAATGGGGTATAATATTTTTTTAAATTGGTGTGGTCTACTCCAACAAATATCTGTTAGTATTTAAAAGAAAAACCATTTTTTGCAGTCAATCAAAAAATGAAAAATGAATTTGAGCCAATGAGAGGCAAGGAACCGCCTCCACCGGATCACACCTTTGGACACGATTTGAGCCATCCATCACCCACCCATCCAACGGTGGAGCTCCTACCGAGAAACCTAAGGTTGCAGCCGGCCTACTTAGACGCAAACCCTAATCCCTATCCGGACCTCCCCATCGCTCGCTCCCTCGAGCGCCGCCTCTCCTCTCTCTCTCACTTCTCTCCGCGCATCTCCGCACCCGGCCGACTTGGTCCCGTCGCTAGCGAGCACCGCCGCGCCGCCGCCAGAGCATCCCCGACCACCTCCATCCTCGGCCGCGCCGGGGCCCTAGCTCCTCCTCCCAGTAACTCCGGATCCGCTCCGCCGCGGCCGGGCAGATCCAGCCGCTCAAGATCCCGGACGCCGTCGTCGAGCTCGACGAGGCCACTGCCAAGGCCAACGGCGACCGAAATATGTACGTTCCCCTCCTACTGCCCAGTGCTGAGCTCGTCGTCGATCTTGCCAGGGAGATCTTATTCCGTTCTGTTCGTGGATTTGCAGATCTCCTGGGGTGGCTGCGTCCCTTCTCCTCCCCATGGATCTGGTCATTTCATCGCGAGGATCGAGCGGCGCGCTTGATAATGGCGGTGTTGCTGCGTGGCTGCAGGTCCAATTCGAGGGGGTCAACACCAAGGAGGACGTGGCGTGGTGCGCCGGGAAGCGCTTGGCATACGTCTACAAGGCCAAGACCAAGACCAGCGGCACCCACTACCGCTGCCTCTGGGGCAAGGTCATCCACCCCCACGGCAACTCCGGCGTCGTTCAAGTCTGACCTCCCAGCGGAGTCAATGGTTATTAGCCGACCGATACTGCGCTGTTGCGATGTGCCTCCATCATGCTTTGTGCTGAGTCTGTTGATTTCTTCTGTGTGCAGGGACGCAAGGTCAGGGTGTTCATGTCCGAGCAGCATCTAAGGTTGACATTCTTGACAGTGTGACCATCCAGCCTTCCGAGGTAGATTTCTGTGCCTTTGCTTTTTTTCTAAAGCTGATGTGGGAGGTAGACTACTCTGGTAAACCATAACACTAGTTTTGTGTTCTACCTGATATCTGTATAGCTGAAATTATAGTTGCATTATTTGGATTGCGAGGTTAGGAGTAATTTTGTATTTCCATCTGACATTAAGATGAATGGGTGAACTGCTGCTGAGTTTGTGTCTCCCAGCTATAGGCTAGAAAGAGCTGGTAAATGAGAAGATACAGAGTACATCAGCTTGTTAAACAAGTGATGTCCTGTTCTTTGATGTGTTGTAAGCATGTAATTCTACAGTATGGTATTCTTCTAGCATTGTCAATATGATGTATAATTTACAGTATGGTACTCGTCATACCTGGTGACTCAGGGATGCCACTAAACTCTCCAATGACAACATATGTAGGTGAAATGCATTGAAGTTGTGGTAGTGTGCTCGAAATCTTGTTGCTTAGGGTTTGTTTTGTGATTTTTAATGGACTTCTTCTTCCAGAAACTAATTATCATGTACGATAATTAGTTTTAGTGAGGTTGAGATCAGCAGCGACAATTCTACTTCGCTTACAGCAATCTAGCGCTTTAGTTTCTGGAATTGTGCCAGCTATGATCTTGCATTTGTCGGCACTGACATATTCTATCTGTGATGGAGTGCCGCTTTTGTAGTATACCAGTACAGATTCGATACTAATGCTAGATCGTAGCTCATTACTTGTTACTTCTCAAGGATAGGGTTGCAGGTATATTATCTATCATGTACACTACTAGTTGGTGTCCAAATTCAACTTGTTCTAGTAGTTTTGGTCCTTTTCTGTCCAAATGGAGTCCTAGTTGTGTATGCAATCTTGTATATATACTGCTGCTAATTCTGGAAGTTATTTGTACTACTGGTAGTTCAAGTCTGGAGAGAACCTAGCTCCATTTTTGCAATTGCTATGTTTTCTTTAGCTATGCGATGCCACATACTTGCATTTTAAACTTCTGTTTGATGTAAATTTTGGTCTCACTTCTCTGTTTTGGTGCCTCTGGTTGATGCAGCTGCACATGAGTATGTTGAGGACATGGTCTCCTTTTTGACATGCCCAAGTATCGGATGGTGCTCACCTACATTGTTGCCGCCGAGCTGCAATTCAGGTGGGCTCGCCAGCTCTCCCTCCTCACGCCCTACATTCTGTTACACCCTGCCACCGGTACACATACCTACGCTCGTTGGCTAGATCTCACCATATCCTTGTATCCATTATTCCTGTTTAAAGTCATCAACTTAGATGTTGTTAACATTCCTGTCTGATTAGCGATCATTATTTGTGTTGTTTGATTGTTCACTGTACAATGACATACTACTGTGTAAACTTCCTATTTTCCTTGAATGCAAATATTGACGCATGCTTAAATGCCATTTTATTTGTCCTGTTTGCTTCCTTTGGTCATGCATTGTTATACATGTTCAACAGTTCTAAATGGTTTGTATTGTGACACCTACATGCTATCTATTGCTTGAGTCATGTATGAAATGTACTGATGTCTGATGTTTACCCTTTCCTTGAATAGGTAAGGAAAGTGGACATGCTTGATGGTGTGACTTTGATGGCAGCGACATCAAACTTGTCCCTTGCTCCGCTGCCCTGATTAACCCAGGTTGGAGTCCTTGCGTCTCTTTCATAACTGGAAACTTGCGCATCATGAGCTCCATTTCTCTCTTTTTTGAGATTGTATATGATTAGCAATGCTACAAGTTTTTTTTGTTAGGGATGATTCTTTATTTGTAGTGAATGTGATTCGATGTGTGGCTTTATGATTAGTTAAAACAAATATCCTTGCTGCTAATGTACCTCTAGTTTATCCGAACTTAGGAAATGAGTATTCTGGACTCTTTTAATGTGTTGCGAAGATTCATATTTAGGATCTGATACTGCTTATGCTATTTGTTTAGGTCTGATACATATTTAGGATCTTGGCATGCTACTAACCAGGGCGTAGATCTTTATATGAAATGAACATATCTTTTTTACTTAGGGTATGCATGATGCCTCTGCTCTATATAAGACAGTGCATAGTGCAAGTTGGCAATGTTCTATCTTATATGGAGTTTCCTGTCACAATATTGGTGCAATTCTGTTTGACTACATTGTTTGCTTTTATAACATGCAGATGCTGGCATTGTTTGGTCGTGAGCTCCAGGACAAAGAAGTCGGAAGAAGCATAGAGATCTAGCTCGTTGGAGCTAGTTATATACCTCGATAGCTAACTAATTTAGTTGTGTTTTGCTAGATGTTTAGCTGGTAGTTTTGCTGGATACCAGCTGTGAACTATGTTATTGTAAACTTGATGTGAATTATTTTGATTATAATTTGCCAAGTTTGGCAGTGTGCTCTATTTCAATTTTATTTCTGTTTTCTATTTGTTCTGATTTAAATATTTGTTACTTATTTACTGAAAATTGGAATCTGAAAAATATGACCCTGACAACCAGGACCCATTTTCTTGAACCTGACAGCTGGGACCCTCGTACTTCAACCTGACAGCTGGGACCCATCTGAATAGTGCACCCAATTTTTGAAAAAAAAGGCCATGGCCCAAAAATAAAAGGTTAAAATGTTGGGCTTGACCCATGTAGCTGATCAAAATTAACAAGAAAAAAACTAGAAATGTGCTGATTTGTTGGGCTTGGCCCATGTAAAGCGCCTAGCTAGACTGGGCTGAATCTGTTTTATGACTTTCTGATTTGGTCACAAATTTGCCACGTAGGATTGGCCACGTAGGATCTGACGTGGCTATGCCAGACAGCGCGTGACCAAAAAATCGTTTCAGCACATCAACTTTCAAGGTTTTTGCACACAGCTCCCTAAAAAATCTTTCTAGCTCTGCAATAGCCTCATACATTTCCTTAGATGCAATTCCCTGGAGCCCAGCCGGCAACACTCGCTGCAGAAGTATGTGGCAATCATGCGTCTTCATACCGGTGACCTTACAACCATTAATATCCACACATCTTCCCCAGTTTGCGCAATAACCATCTGGGAACCTAGTGTTTGCCAAATACCTACACAAATGTTTCTTCTGTTCCTTCGAAAGCGTCCACGGTGCAGGGGGCTTCGCATAAGTTACTGGTGCATCATCACCATCCTTCACAATTTTCTTCAACCAATACTTCTTCCTGATTTTGAATTTCTTCAAATCAGTTCTAGCACTAACAGTGTCCTTATTCCTGCCCTCAAGTTCAAGTAGTGTACCAACAATATTGTCACATATGTTCTTCTCAATATGCATCACATCTAAATTGTGAGCTAACTTAAGTTCTTTCCAGTACGGTAGATGATGTAAGCTGACTTTCAGGTGCCAGGTTGGTTCACCGGCTACAGCTGCACGCTTCCGCTTTCTATTAATTGGATTTTTCCCATGTTCAAAATCCTTAACCCTTTCTACCTTCTCATCTACTTCTTTGGTGTGAACCTCCTTGGTGGATCTCTGGGCTCAGTTTTTCCATTGAAAAGTCTGCTTCTCCTGTATGGGTGATCTAGACGAAGAAATCGCCGATGCCCAATATATCCAATTTTGTTTTTCAAAGATTCATAGCAAGGATTCTCATCGCAATGCACACACGCATGAAATCCTCTTGTGCTTCGGCCTGACATAGTGGCATATCTAGGATAATCATGAATAGACCAAAGAAACGCAGCATGCAATGGGAAATAATCCTCTGTGCATGCATCAAATGTATTCACACCACTCCATAGCTGCATCATATCTTTTATCAGTGGCTACATAAATACATGAAAATCTTTCCCTGGGGAATACTTTCCGGGGATTAGCAATGCCATCATGAAATTGGATTGATCCATGCATATCCATGGTGGGAAGTTGTAAGGAATGACAAAAACAGGCCACATACTGTAAGGATTAGTCATACTTCCAAAGGGATTGAAGCCGTCTGTGGCAAAACCTAGTTTTATGTTACGAGGATCTTTAGCAAACCAATCAAACTTGTCATCAAAGTGCTTCCATGCCTCACCATCAGCAGGGTGCCTCAGCACATTGTCCTCAACAACCCTCTTCTCTTTGTGCCATCTAGTATGTGTCGGCATTTCCTTTTAACAAATAGTCTCTGCAACCTTTTAATTATAGGAAAGTACCTTAACACCTTGTGCGGGATTTTCTTTATATCTTGATAATCCACACACATGGCAATGCGTAGCGTCCTTGTGATCTCCCAAAATAAAGAACAATCAAACTTGCATACATGAATTGTCTCATAACCAAGCCCAACATCAGAAAGAACACTCTTAGCGTCAGCATAGGATTTGGGGAAGTCCACATTTGGCAAAGCTGTACGTAACAACAGAAGTAACAGATCAAATCCTCGGTTTGTCATCCGGCTGTATGATTTGACATGAAGGAGCTTAATAATGAACGACAACCTACTGAAAGTGGTGCATCCCTCATGAAGTTCTTTTTTCGCTGCCACAATTAGATTAGCATACAAATTTGGCAGGTTAGGACCTTGATTTCCAGAGTTCTGCAGATTATCTATCATAGTAGACGAATCATCAACATAACAATAACCATTGTCTTCATCTAATTCTTCATCATTGTCACTATCGTACGCACCATCGTCTCTACCCTGCCCTTCGTCATGACTGAAACCTTCCCCATGTGCTGTCCATCTTGTATACGTAAGGGACATACCATCACAATTGCAGTGTTCCTCGACCTTTTTAATATCCTGACGTATCTGATTTAGGCAGTTCTGGCAAGGGCACAAGATTGGTTCATCTGTATTGTCCAAGTGTTCTCGCGGAAACTTGATGAAATCGCTAACACCTTTCATGTACTTTGGTGTGAACTTATTAGTGCCATCAGTTATCCAACTTCGATCCATTGCCTACAATTCAGTTAAGAACATGCCAACGTTCTTCAGAATAGATCTTGACAACTGATAAAAAAATCTAGACCTAACAAACAAACAGGAGAACTCACCGCTGATGCGCCTCGCCGCCCCACAATGGAGCCTTCACGGATTTCTTCTCACCTCGACGAGAACCCTAGTCGATTCGACGGTTAGCAAGATCGCCTAGATAGGCCGTGTCTGCTAGCGGCGCGACTTAAACGCGACACCCGCGGCCGAAAGAGTTATTAAGGAAATTATTATGTCGTAACATCAAGATCACACCATTGAAATAAACATGTTGCCCTAATGTATATATCAAATAGAGTAGTTACGGATCCAGATCAAAATTACATATCTATCTCAGCGGTAACACTCCGCATCGGTCAAGCCAAAGCCCTGGGTTCGAGTCTTTCGAACCACAATTTTTATTTAATTAATTATGTTCCTGACAAGTGGGTCACGCATGATATCTAAAACTTATAACATTTATTATATTTTCTGACTACTGGTCCCGCAACAACAAATAAAGTAAATATGATAACTAATTATTTTTACCTGCCATGTGGGTCCATATTATACACCACGATCTTGATTTCGTCACCAATTAACAGACACGATGGAAGCCCTTCCAGGTTGGGTAATGGGTGACGATTTTTTGTTGACGAAAAATCATACCGTCAAGCATTACAGTAGATGCGTGACGAAAGATGAATCCGTCACCTATTAGGACATATCCATGACGGTATGCAATTTCATCACCAGGGTTTTCATCAACAAATATCACATTTCTTGTAGTGAACAAAATGGAACACATGTTAAATACTGCTGCAACAAGTATATTGGCCAATATGCACTATACAAGGAAAATTTTCCCCATGGGATTCAAATGGACATGTTGCTATATCAATCCTATGCAATTTTCCCAATTCTTTCACTACAATCAAAGAGGCAATTCTCTTCCCATAGGATTCAAATGGACATGTTGCTATCCTATGCAATTTTTCTATCCTATTTGAATTAATCAAAGATCCTATATGACAAGTAATTAAATTGGTATTATACGTACCTTGCCCACTAGAAGACCATGACATGTTTCTTGAAACAAAGTTGGATGACGGCAACATCTCGAGAATCGGCCGTGTACTCGAGATCAAGGCCCATAAACTTGTATTCCTCCCCTCCAAGCCATTGCCTTAAATTAGAAAGGAAATACGACACCTTGGCGCTGTCGTTCGTGTAGGCGACACTGAGATAGGTCGTGCCATGTGCGTGCACCGTCCCGTAGCGAGTGATTGGATTCATGGGGGGAGGGATGGAGGAAGAGATCGAGAGGAGAGGAAGAAGAGGAGAACAGAGGAGAGGGAGGCGAAATGAAGCAAAAGGCGTTTCCGTACGTGTTTCATCGCTCAATCGGAACAACTTCCAAAGCGTGGGAGGCGAACTGTTTGGGCCCTTCCGTCCCGGGTTGAGCCACCAACCGGGACCAAAAGGCCTCGCGCCAGGCGAACGGTCGCCACAGACCTCTCGTCCTGGTCCGTATCGCGAGCCGGGACTAGAGGTTTCCTACGACCCGGGACCAGTGCCGCCCGGCCTCGCTGCCGTCGAATCGGGACTAGTCCCCCCTCGAGTCCCGGTCCGTAATCCAACCGGGACTAGAGGCAGATGTGGCTCTGGACGAAAGCTCCTGTTGCTAGTAGTGTTTGCCGTCTCTGTTGGAGATGCTCTAAGGCGCCCGCAGCGTGTTACATGTTTGCTCACGTTGTAACGAGTGGGTGACAAGACATTTCAGCATAACTCATCACCTTCCACCCCGCGACGTCCAAATCTCTTCGCTGCCACCGGTCACGCCCGATGGGTCACCACCGTCGAGATGAGCGTGGGTAGCCTCAACGGGGGCTTGGAGAAATTTCTGAAGACATCTTCCCCGGACATAAGACCATGTTTGATTCCTCTATTGATTTGTTGGTGTTGTGCTTTGTCAACTTATTTCATGAATTCGTTTTTTGATTGTACTGAAACTTTTGTCAGCCTTTGTTGAATGATTGAAATAAATCAAAATAGTATATATATCTTTTATGCAGAGTCCCAACAATTTTCCTTGTAAAATAAGTCCATATATTAGTTGTATAGTCATTTATATCCAAAGGTGCTGTAATACTCACCGCTGGATGACAAAGAATTAATGGGTGACATTTGTTTGGTGGCATCATAAATTTCTTCTTCCAAAAAAAGTCATTGTCCTTCATCTAACTTCAATGCTCGCATCTCCATCACTGCTTAAATCCAATAATGACTACTAGTATGATTTAACTCTATCATTACTCCGTGTTTCAGTATATTAAGTACTCTATGGATGACAAAGAACCTTGGAGAAAATCACCATGCTAAGTAAAAAATGGAAAAAAAATATGACCCATATGCTCCCTCTGTTCTTAATTATCCTGCATTATAGGTTTTTTCCAAATCAAACTTTCTAAATTTTGCCTAAGCATACAGAAAAAAATATCACCATCTAGAATACAAAATAAATATTATTACAATTATCATAAAAATAATTTTATTATTTACATTTGGTACTATGATTTTTACATTATTTCTCCATGCTTTGTCAAATTTTAGAACTTTTGACTTTGACCAAACCAAAAATGCAGAATAATTACTAAGAGAGGGAGTATTTGACCTTGTAGAGTTGTTTCCGAGAAATTTGTCACACCATATTTCTCTTTCAGTAGTAAAACTCATTATCCTTGTCGAGTACTATGATGTCATTGTTCTGGACTAAATTCGTAGGAGATTATTGATACTCCAACAACCACTCACTACTAGTGGTCTTAAATGAAAATGCTCCCCCATTAGTTAGTAGGTAGACAGTGTACCCCGGAGATGCTGTTTGGGTTTTGTCTTGCCATCTTCACCTCCTCTCCTCCTCACCTCACGAGTCAGTAGGAAATGTAAGTCTCTTATCTGGTCTTCTCCCTTTGGCAGCTCGACGGATGATCCAAACTCATGAGGAAATCATCTCAAGCTCAAGCTCAAACTCGCATCGAATGACTACATCACAGAGATTCCCTTAAGTTTGCATACACATTCTTAACTAGTCAGTGGACTGAATTTAAACAACACATATGGTTATAGTACCACACAAAGTGGGTAACGTAGTCTCTCCTGCCATTGCCCCAATTATCATCAAACAGAATAATCACGTCTCCCATGCCGCCTCCTCTGTAGTAGGCCAGTATCAAGGTTCATAACATTGGGAGCGCCAGAGTTTACAAGAACACAACATCGTTACATGGGTTCAGATTTTGTGAAAATTACACGATGAATAATATATTTTGGTCTAAGTATCATCAGAATTCAAGCAAATGTTGTTTAAGCGTGCTTTAAACTATTAGACGACTTCGATGTGGTGTTAAGTATTTTGCCTTTTTTTAGAGGGGGTGCATTGGCACCCACCCCCTAGATCCGCCTCAGCTCACTTGGGGAACTCTCCCAAAGGGAGAAATACAATTAGCTTGACGTCGAAATGTAGTAAATACTAGGCGTGTGTTGGAACTCTCCTCGGGTGAAATATAATTAGTTTTAACATGTCGACAATCAGATGCTTTGTTGTAATGATACAAGTATTGAAATCTCAAACTCATATGTTTACTTGACTATGAAAATGAGGAGAATCAAAGGGGTAACATGCTATCTGTCTACATATGCAAATAAACACGGGAGATAAATACATAGAAAATAACGTTGAGAATTGTTTAGGCTTAGGGGTTGCTAAAAGTTTCACTCGGTCGGCTCGTGCTCCTCCAATGCAACATATGCAATTGGCAATATCACCTCCGTCACCGCTTTGGCTTTCTTTAGGAATTCTCGAGTGATCTCTAGGGATGTAAAGTCTTCACTAACTCTTCAGCACTGCACAATGAACTTGTCAAGGCACTGCATATTCGGTGGTGCCTTCTCTTGTGCTCGCAACGTTACCACGATGTAAGACTTGGAAAATGGTGGCATGATCCCTTTGATTGGCTGTGCATGGTACTTCTTTTTGTTGGTCTCTATGTTGAAGGCAATGAAGTCGTCCACTGGTGGCTCTAGGTCAATAGTGCCAGAAACAATGCTTGTACGTCACACGTCAGTTGGGAACCCCAAGAGGAAGGTATGATGAGTGCAGCAGTAAGTTTTCCCTCAGTATGAAACCAAGGTTTAATCGACCAGTAGGAAAACGAGGTTTGCTTCGAAGGTGTTGGTGAGGAGTGTAGTGCGGCGCAACACCAGGGATTCCGGTGCCAACGTGGAACCTGCACAACACAATCAAATTACTTTGCCCCAACTTAACAGTGAGGTTGTCAATCTCACCGGCTTGCTGAAAACAAAGGGTTAAACGTATCGAATGGAAATGATGTTTGTTTGCATAAAACAGTAGAGAACAATGATTGCAGTAGATTGTATTTCAGATGTAAAAGAATGGACCGGGGTCCACAGTTCACTAGTGGTGTCTCTCCAATAAGATAACTAACATGCTGGGTAAACAAATTACAGCTGGGCAATTGACAATTGATAAGTGCATATAACATGCATGTGTGAGCTGTGGTGTCTACTATGAGATTCATTTGGGCATTACGACAAAGTACATAGACCGCTATCCAGCATGCATCTATGCCTAAATAGTCCACTTTCCGGTTAACATCCGTACCCCTTCCAGTATTAAGTTGCAAGCAACAGACAATTGCATTAAGTAATGTGCGTAATGTAAACAATACATTCATCCTTGAATAAAGCATTGCTGTTTTACCCCTAGTGGCAACAACACATCTACAACCTTAGAACTTGCTGTCACTATCCCAGGTTAAATAGAGGTTGAACCCAACTATCATGCATAAATACCCCCTCTTGGAGTTACAAGTATTCACTTGGCCAAGGCTTCAACAAGTAACGGAGAGCATGCAAGATCACAAATGACATAGACATGATAATATAATATTCAGCTCCACATAGGTATCAATATAAGTCAGATCCCAGCAAACACAACATGTAGCATTACAATAAGATGATCTTGATCATGATAGGCAGCTCACAAGATCTAAACATGATGGCACAAGTGGAGAAGACAACCATCTAGCTACTGCTATGGACCCATAGTCCAAGGATGAACTACTCACGCATCACTCCGGAGGCGGGCATGGCGATGTAGAGCCCTCCGGTGATGATTCCCCTCTCCGGCAGGGTGCCGGGAAGAGCTTCAGAACCCCCCGAGTTAGGGTTGACGACGGCGGCGGCAGCGAATATGTTCTGGATGAAAGGCTCGGTGTTTTAGGGTTTTCGCGTCTCGGGGAATAAATAGGCGAAGGGGCGATGTCGGCGGACCCCCGAGGGGCCCAAACCACCAGGCGCGGCTGGGGCCCAGCCGCGCCACTGTGGTTTGGCCACCTCGTGGCTTCTTCGTCTCTCCTTCGGACTCCGTGTACGTGCTGGAAAAATAGGGACTGGCCTTTTGTTTCGTGCAATTCCGAGAATATTTCCAGAAGTAACTTTCTGAAACCAAAAACAGCAGAAAACAGGGAACTGGCACTGTGGCATCTTGTTAATAGGTTAGTCCCAGAAAATGCATAAAAGTGATACGAAGTGTATATAAAACATGTAGCAAATGGTATAATATAAGCATGGAACAGCAGAAATTATGGATACGTTGGAGACGTATCAAGCATCCCCAAGCTTAGTTCTACTCGTCCTCGAGTAGGTAAAACGATAACAACAAATAATTTCTGAGGAGACATGCTTTCACACAATCTTGATCAATATATTGCAAGGCTCATGTCATGAATGAAGTGACTCAAAGCAATGATCTATAGTTTGCTAACAAATAGATAAAGAGTAAACAATGAATCATATAAGCAAAAACTTTTCATGAATAGTACTTTCAAGACAAGCATCAAAAAGTTTTGCATAAGAGGTAACTCATAAAGCAATAGATTCAAAGTAAAAGGCATTGAAGCAACACAAAGGATGATTAAGTTTCAGCATTGCTTTCAACTTGTAACATGTATATCTCATGGATAGTTGTCAACATAAAGCAATATAACAAGTGCAATAAGTAAATATGTAAGAATCAATGCACACAAAGTTGACACAAGTGTTTGCTTCTAAGATAGAAAGGAGTAGGTAAACTGACTCAACATAAAGTAAAAGATAGGCCCTTCGCAGAGGGAAGCAGGGATTAAATCATGTGCTAGAGCTTTTTAAGTTTTCGAAAGCATATAGAGAGCACAAAATAAGTATTTGAGAGGTGTTTGTTGTTGTCAACGAATGGTAGTGGGCACTCTAACCCCCTTGTCAACCAGACTTTCAAAGAGCGGCTCCCATGAAGGACGTTATTCTACCAGCAAGGTAGATCATCCCTCTTCTCTTTTGTTTACACATGTATTTTAGTTTCTTTATAGATGACACTCCTCCCAACCTTTTGCTTACACAAGCCATGGCTAACCGAATCCTCGGGTGCCTTCCAACATTCACATACCATGGAGGAGTGTCTATTGCAAAATTAAGTTGCTTACTGATAAATCAGGGCAAAACATGTGAAGAGAATTATTAATGAAAGTTGTAATTAATTGGGGCTGGGCACCCCGTTGCCAGCTCTTTTTGGATAAGCGGATGTATATGCCACTAGTCCAGGTGAAAGTCTGTCAGAAGTAAATGACAAGATTGAAAGATAAAACACCACATACTTCCTCATGAGCTATAAAACATTGACACAAATAAGGAGTAATAAAGTTTTGAATAGTTTAAAGGTAGCACATGAAATATTTACTTGGAATGGCAGGAAATACCACATAGTAGGTAGGTATGGTGGACACAAATGGCATGGGTTTTGGCTCAAGTTTTGGATGCACGAGAAGCATTCCCTCTCAGTACAGAGTTTAGGCTAGCAAGGTTGTTTGAAGCAAACACAAGTATAAACCGGTACAGCAAGAATCACATAAAAACATATTGCAAGTATTATAAGACTCTACACTGTCTTCCTTGTTGCTCAAACATTTTACCAGAAAATATCTAGACCTTAGAGAGAACAAATATGCATCCCAAGTCTCAACAAGCTCTACGGTAGTTCTCCACTACTAGGCTTTAACTACATGATGCAAGAGCTTAAACATGATCTACTTGAGAGCTCAAAACAATTGCAAAGCATCAAATCAAAACAAGACAATGATCTACAAGAATGCATATGTCTTTTCCAATACCAACTACTACATGTAGCATTTTCTTTCTTCCAAACAAACACCAATAATTTATTTAAACATAAACTCTCCAAATGATAATATAATGCAGCAAGAGAGTATTTATAAACAAGTGCTAACAGCTCGAAGAGATGCATGAAAAACAGGAGCTAAAAGCACTGCAGTAGCTAGTTAAGAATACTCAACAAATATAAGTGAAGAACATGAGTATTCACATGAAAAAGCGGAGCGTGTCTCTCTCCCACACAAGGATTGCTAGGATCCGAATTTATTCAAACAAAAACAAAAATAAAACACACAGACGCTCCAAGTAAAGCGCATAAGATGTGAAAGAATTAAAATATAGTTTCACTAGAGATGACCTTAGACGCTTGAGTCTCTCTGAATATGGTTGGGATGAACCACGGGGCATCCCCAAGCTTAGGCTTTTCACTCTTCTTGATCACATAATATCACCCTTCTCGCTTGATCCTTGAAAACTTCTTCACACCAAACTCAAGACAGTTCTCATTAGAGGGTTAGTGCATAATCAAAAATTCTCATATTCTGTAATGATACAATCAATCCAAAGCTTCTGGACATTAGCTACAGCCACCAATGCTTTGTGGAGCAAAGAAATCCACACAAACACAGTAAAAGAGCGAATGCAAAACAAAAGGCAGAATCTGTCAAAAACAGAACAGTCTGGAATGACGAATTTTTTCGAGGCACTTAAGTTGCTCAGATGGATCTGGCCTAAAATAATGAAAGTTGCGTACATATCTCAGGAATATGCGTGATTTTTCTGAAATTTTTTGAATTTTCTACAGGGAGATAAGCTCAAATCCGTGACAGCTAAAAATCTGTCACTGCGCAGAAATCCAAATCTTGCATCAACTTTCAATATAGAACTTTACTTGGCACAACATTGCGATAAAATAAAGATACAAAGGAGTTGCTACAGAAGTAACAAAATCCTTGAGAAAAACTGAAAATAAAAGATAAAGGGTTGCCTCCCTAAAGCGCTTTCTTTAATGCCTTTAGCTAGGCTAAAAGATTTTAATGATGCTCTCATAGGAATAGAACTTGAAAAACAAAAGAGAGCATCAAGAGACAAATATCAAACGTATTTAAGTCTAACCCACTTTCTATGCAAGGGAACCTTGTAACAAAATAAATTATTGAAGCATAAAGCAACTAGCATAGAAAGATGAAACAAGTACAACTTCAAAACTTTCAACATAAAGAGAGGTGTTTTAGTGACTTGAAAACTTTTACAACCATATTTTCCTCTCTCATAATAACTTTCAGTAGCATCATGAACAAACTCAACTATATAACTATCACATAAAGCATGCTTTTCATGATCTACAAACACATAATTTTTATTAAGTTCAAAAACAGTGGGGTCATTAAACCCACTTTTGACAATAGTAGTATAATAAATATCATTAGGCAATATAGGACCATCATCAAGAGCATTATCATATATAGCATTAGGGAGCCATTGTTTTATTTCTGAAATTTCGTTTTCTTGAGTCAAGGAGCTTGTTACGTAAAATTTATCAAAAAGAGATATTTCAAAAGAATCATGACATTCAACAATATAACACTCTTCCTCCTTAGGTAGGCATGGAGGGCAATTAAATAGTGTAAGAGTTGAAGAGTTACTGTATTAGAAGAGATCCTCCTTTTGTTCTTCACTCTCCTCCTCTTTTTCATCCAATGAGATCACAGTTTCAGCAATTTCCTCTTCCTCAGGTTCCTGCAAGGCACAAGTTTCATCTTTTTGGGAAACATCCTCTCAAGATGTTCAGTAATGTAAGAATTATTATCCTTGTAGGTATCACAACAATATTTAAGTATGGCAATACATTCAGATTTATAAGGGGCATCAGTTTTATGCTCAAGATAAGAACTAATTTCAAGGGCACCCTTAAAAACAAAAACTCTTCAATTTGTTCAAGATTACCAAAGTCATAGTTTCCTTTAGCATAAGCAGCCAAGGTTT
The DNA here is from genome assembly GCA_947311845.1 of Poa pratensis. Lineage (NCBI taxonomy): Eukaryota > Viridiplantae > Streptophyta > Magnoliopsida > Poales > Poaceae > Poa > Poa pratensis. Next base: position 2,560,859 of record CAMZMU010000036.1, on the reverse strand, counting down.
CATTATCAGTATACTCACATTGGAAAGGGAGATGTTTGTGCCTTCTATAGCAAAGAGATTCATTAAAGCAGTAGGATTCATCATATGTAGAACACAAGTTCTTAGCAAAACCATTCAATATTCTTATTTGTTCCCATAGATGTTTCCTTTTGAGAAAGCGGTAATTCTTATAATGAGATCCAGTTTCATAGAGATAAGACATTGAAAACAACTAGTCATAATAGTAATTCGAAATAAAAAGGAACTAATTTTTTTGTGTTTTTGATAAAGAGAGCAAACAAGACTAAATAAAAATAAACTAAGCAAGACAAATAACAAAGTAAAGAGATTGGGTGTGAGAGACTCCCCTTGCAGAAGCAATTCTGTTTTCCCCGGCAACGGCGCCAGAAAACGTGTTGGTGGCTCTAGGTCAATAGTGCCAGAAACAATGCTTGTACGTCACACGTCAGTTGGGAACCCCAAGAGGAAGGTATGATGAGTGCAGCAGTAAGTTTTCCCTCAGTATGAAACCAAGGTTTAATCGACCAGTAGGAAAACGAGGTTTGCTTCGAAGGTGTTGGTGGAGGAGTGTAGTGCGGCGCAACACCAGGGATTCCGGTGCAACGTGGAACCTGCACAACACAATCAAACTACTTTGCCCCAACTTAACAGTGAGGTTGTCAATCTCACCGGCTTGCTGAAAACAAAGGGTTAAACGTATCGAATGAAAATGATGTTTGTTTGCATAAAACAGTAGAGAACAATGATTGCAGTAGATTGTATTTCAGATGTAAAAGAATGGACCGGGGTCCACAGTTCACTAGTGGTGTCTCTCCAATAAGATAACTAACATGCTGGGTAAACAAATTACAGCTGGGCAATTGACAATTGATAAGTGCATATAACATGCATGTGTGAGCTGTGGTGTCTACTATGAGATTCATTTGGGCATTACGACAAAGTACATAGACCGCTATCCAGCATGCATCTATGCCTAAATAGTCCACTTTCCGGTTAACATCCGTACCCCTTCCAGTATTAAGTTGCAAGCAACAGACAATTGCATTAAGTAATATGCGTAATGTAAACAATACATTCATCCTTGAATAAAGCATTGCTGTTTTACCCCTAGTGGCAACAACACATCTACAACCTTAGAACTTGCTATCACTATCCCAGGTTAAATAGAGGTTGAACCCAACTATCATGCATAAATACCCCCTCTTGGAGTTACAAGTATTCACTTGGCCAAGGCTTCAACAAGTAACGGAGAGCATGCAAGATCACAAATGACATAGACATGATAATATAATATTCAGCTCCACATAGGTATCAATATAAGTCAGATCCCAGCAAACACAACATGTAGCATTACAATAAGATGATCTTGATCATGATAGGCAGCTCACAAGATCTAAACATGATGGCACAAGTGGAGAAGACAACCATCTAGCTACTGCTATGGACCCATAGTCCAAGGATGAACTACTCACGCATCACTCCGGAGGCGGGCATGGCGATGTAGAGCCCTCCGGTGATGATTCCCCTCTCCGGCAGGGTGCCGGGAAGAGCTTCAGAAACCCCCCGAGTTAGGGTTGACGGCGGCGGCAGCGAATATGTTCTGGATGAATGGCTCGGTGTTTTAGGGTTTTCGCGTCTCGGGGAATAAATAGGCGAAGGGGCGATGTCGGCGGACCCCCGAGGGGCCCAAACCACCCCAGGCGCGGCTGTGGGCCCAGCCGCGCCACCATGTGGTTTGGCCACCTCGTGGCTCTCTTCGTCTCTCCTTCGGACTCCGTGTACGTGCTGGAAAAATAGGGACCTGGCCTTTTGTTTCGTGCAATTCCGAGAATATTTCCAGAAGTAACTTTCTGAAACCAAAAACAGCAGAAAACAGGGAACTGGCACTGTGGCATCTTGTTAATAGGTTAGTCCCAGAAAATGCATAAAAGTGATACGAAGTGTATATAAAACATGTAGCAAATGGTATAATATGAGCATGGAACAGCAGAAATTATGGATACGTTGGAGACATATCATCCACCATGTTGGTTAACTGCAGACAGCATTCCAGATCCTTCTTTGGTTTGAACGGGAAGCGCAGCTCCTGGGATGGATTGAGCGTAATATCCCTCCAGCTTCTTTGGTTTCCCTGCAAGTGAAAAGGGGTATTTATACAAGCCCAATGATAATAGATCTCTGCTAGCAATTTACAAATTAGTTATTCCATATAGAATGTTCATGAGGTGAGTACTTGGCTTGTAAGTGACTCGGTAACTTTCTTTGAAATTTTGTCGATTTGAGCATCTAGTTTGTGGAGTTCATCAATAATTGCCTCTGTTCTAGGCCTTTTCGCTCGCTCCATCACCACGCAGCTCATTGCTAGTTCAATGCATATCTTCACCCCAAGAAGGTATATTTCTTCCCATGCGTTGTTCGGCGACGCTGCACGTATCTTTTTCTTCCAGTACTCTTGTACCTGCGAAATTTCAACACCATGAAATAAATAATGGACAAGACTATAAGAGTCATAAGTTTCATGGAAAAATGTTTAAAATAAAAGATAGAAGGGATTACCTTCTCAAGGAATTCTTCATGAGAGAATCGGGACTCACAATAATCCCCATAGCCGATTCTTCCCGCCACTAGGTAGAAAATTATAACACCAAGACTGAAAACGTCATTCTTCGGTGATATCGTGCCATTATGTATGTATTCCGGTGGCATGAATCCTCTGTATGATATCACAAGCATGTAGCAATCACACGGTTAGTAATACAAATACAACTTATGTTTATTAAAAAATAACCATGCTACGTCCGCATAAACCATCAACTTACAATGTTCCCTTCATACGGTTGCATGTTTCATAGATCTTTGATGTACCAAAGAGCCTGGATAAACCAAAATCTGCGATTTTGGGGGTCATGTCCTTATCCAACAATATGTTGTCAGGTTTTAAGTCCAGATGGTAAATATAATCGCCATCTCCTCTTCCTTTATGAAGGTAGTGTAGGCCCTCACAAGTCCCTCGAATAATTTTGTATGTTGTGACCCAATCATGTATGCAGGAATCGTCTGGATGTCCATGGAAAAAGATCATGTATTTCATCAAACACAAAATAGTATATACAGATGAACCGAGGGCATCATTACCTGAAATATGGTTGGCAAGGCTTCCTTCTGGCATGTACTCGAAACAGAGAGCTCGGTCTATAACTTTAGAAAAGATAAGTTGTTTGTTGATCTCAGTATGTTTATTTTTTATCTCATGGCAGTAGGCAATCAGCCGTATAATATTCTCATGTCGGAGCTTCATAAGTTGACGAAATTCATTTGTAAAATCATCATCATCAAGCCCATTCATGATAAAAAGCTTCTTCAGAGCGAGTTCATACCCGTTGTATTCTCCTGTAAATTAATATGGAACAAACACGTATGTATTGTCAGCCATAGCCAGCACGTGGCCGGTCAAAATTTAAAGAAGACTCATAGACATATATACCCTGTAAACTTCTCCGTAGCCGCCACTTCCAACTTTGTGCTCCTTAGAAAACTGGTTTGTAATTGTTTCTAGCACATGCATTGTGAGATCCATCACATCCAGTGAAGACATTATCTCCAAGCCGGATGACCTTGAAGGAATTTGATAAATAGACTCTACAATTACTTCACCTCCAACACTTATTTGTTCCTGTATGTAGAATCGGTGTAAGATCTTGTGTGGATTTCAATATTAACTAGATTACTTGTGTGTCTTAATGTATCTTAAAAAGAAAAGAAAATTGCTTGTGCCTCAATCACCTATAAATAAACTAGATTCGGTCTAAAACTAGAAAAACAATAGCAACTAATGTCACATAGATGGCAACAAACAAATTTGGGGGTTAATATGTCCTGCTGCTGTCGACAACCCTCTTTTTTAGGCAAAAAATCACTCTTAAAAACAAAAAAGGCAGATTTCTGGCAACAACTTCATCGAGAAAATGTGGCATGCCATAACTAGTTCTTGCGGCAACTTCATCAGCAAAAAAAGTTATGTCCATGAAAGAAGGAGAGGAAAAATGTATGCAAGAGTAGGAGAAGTTGAACTCACCTGGAGCCCTGGAGGCAGCCGGAGACTAACCCCAGCAACAGATGCGAAACGAAGGAAATGGTTTGGTGGGAGCATATGAAGGCTGGCCAGTGTGCTACTGAAGGGCTTGGTGTGAGACTGTCCCCTGTCCTAGCAATGCTACCTGCTGCAGTCGTAGCTCGACCACAGCCCATGTGGTGACAACACGGTGACACAGCGACCATTGATAGATACATCATCAAGGGAGTACAGCATGTAGGACTGTTCACCCGTACAATGTAACCATGACATGCAAGTCATGAAGCAATGTTAGTAGCGTCACTAGTGGAAAAAGGGCTAAAGGTTTCGACCTTTAGTACCGGTTCCCTCACGAACCGGTACTAGTGAGGTCTTTCCAACGGCTACAACGCTGCACAGACCACGTCCCGGTTCGTGAGGGACCTTTAGTCCCGGTTCCAGCCATGAACCGGGACGAAAGGTCCACCACGTGCGGTCGCAGAGGCTCGGGCCCGCGCGAGCACCTTTAGTCGCGGTTCGTGGCTGGAACCGCGACTAAAGGTAGACCTTTAGTCTCGGTTCCTTGCTGGACCAGGGACTAACAGTTTTACTACATCATCTCCCACCCCGTGCCAGGCAGGTTCATTTCTCCAGCTCGAGTTCTTCACCATTTTGCTCACCATTTTACTCTCCCGAGCTCGATTTCGTCCCCATTTTTTGCCACCATTTGTCAAGATTGACGGTGCCCATCTATCCAAGGGTTAGCACAGCTTCATTCTTTCTTCCGGCTCTCGTTTCGTTGCTTATTTAGCTCATTTAGCTCATTTCATATTTCTAGTGCTAGCTAGGTGTTTGATGAAATGTGTAAGTTAGAGTTTTCATTTGTTTTATATGCAATTTGAGCTCAAACTAAATTATGAATTGTGTGTTTAGTGTTGTCCCGTGTCCGTCCGTAGATCGCCCGCGCCGTCCCGTCACCGGCACCACCTCGGTGAGCCTCTTTTCTATTTTGTATTCTAAAAATATTAGGTGTATGATTTAGAAGCATAATTATTATTTGTCTAATTTTATTAGTTGTATAATTGTTTGTTATATATAGTGTCATGGTTTTGACATCTGTCCGCACCGGCTCTCGTCCGCTCTATTATTCGGATGTGGTATGATTGTTTGTTATAACTATATATTTGTTTCGTTTCGTGTTTATGATAATCATGCCGACCAACTTGACATAGATATATTTTTATCTAGGAGGTAGTTGAACCGGAAATTCCAACCGACCCTATTGTCAAGTTTTTAGAAAAAGAAATCAGTGATTTGAAGGCAAAATTGAAAAAAGTGAAGATCTTCGTCTCCAATGCCAAAAAGAGAAGATGAAATTGGAGTTCAAACTTGCCGACATCATCGATGAACACGAGTTCAAGCTTGCCGACGTCGTCGATGCTCACGAGATGAAGATGGATGCAATGCGCTTGCAAATTAAAAAGATTAGAAAATATGCCATTAGTCAAGAGGCTTGGTATCATTATGCTGTTGGTTCAATAATTAACTTAGTTGCGATTCTGATCGCATTTGTTGTTGGATTTAATTTCTTTAGATAGTTGTATGTTAGTTTCAATTAATGTATGTTTTATCATAACTATGCATTACATTTGATCACTACTCTACTTTGCTTAATGAACTTCTATTAATTAATTTGGTCACTTATCTATTCATGACCGATGTAGTATATATATAATGGTTTTTTATATACTTATATAATGTAGATGAGACGGCAATGGATGTACGGTGACCGACGCTGTCCCGAGTTCATTAATGGCATGCATGATTTTCTGCGTGTGGCTGAGACAAACAAGCTGATGAATGGTTTTATATGTTATCCATGCAGTGTCTGTAAGAATAGGAGTGATCACTCTACCTCAAAAGTCCTTCACGCCCACCTGTTGCAGAATGGTTTCATGCCTGGTTATTATTGTCGGACCAAGCACAGAGAAAAAGGGTTATAATGGAAGACAATGAAGAAGATGAGGATAATGACAACTATGCTATGTTCAATGAACAAATTGATACTACAATGGGGGAAAACGAAGCTGAAGAAGATCCCATTGTTGATGAGCCCGACGATGATCTTCGTCGGGCCATTCGTGATGCACAAATGGACTGTGGAAGTGAAAACGAGAGGTTGAAATTGGAGCGCATGTTAGCTGACCACAGCAAATTGTTGTACCCAAATTGCGAAAATGGCCTAAAAAAGCTCGGTAGCACACTGGAATTGCTACAATGGAAGGCAGAGAATGGTACTTCTGACAAGGGATTTAAAAATTTGCTGAAAATATTCAAGAAGATGCTTCCAAAGGATAACGAATTGCCATCTAGTACGTACGAAGCAAAGAAGGTGGTATGCCCTCTAGGATTAGAGGTGCAGAAGATACATGCATGTATTAATGACTGCATCCTCTACCGCGGTGAGTACGAAAATCTGAATGCTTGTCCTGTATGCGGTGCATTGCGGTATAAGATTGGTAGAGATGACCCTGGTGATGTTAAGGGCGAGCACGGTTGTCCAAGGAAGAGGATTCCTGCCAAGGTGATGTGGTATGCTCCTAAAATACCACGGTTGAAACGTTTGTTCCAGAACAAAGAGCATGCCAAGTTGTTGCGATGACACAAAGAAGACTGTAAGAAAGACTTGATGTTGAGACACCCCGCTGATGGGTCTCAGTGGAGAAAAATTGACAGAGAGTTCCCGACATTTTAAGATGACGCAAGGAAATTAAGATTTGCTCTAAGTATAGATAGCTTTAATCCTTTTGGAGATCAGAGCTCCAGTCATAGCACTTGGTCTGTGACTCTATGTATATATAACCTTCCTCTTTAGCTCTGCATGAAGCGGAAATTCATTATGATGCCAGTGCTCATCCAAGGCCCGAAGCAACCTGGCAACGACATTGATGTGTACCTGAGACCATTGGTTGAAAAACTTTTACAGTTGTGGCGTGAAGAAGGTGTGCATGTGTGGGATGAGCACGAACAAAAGGAATTTGACCTACGAGCGCTGTTGTTTGTAACCATCAATGATTGGCCTGCTCTTAGTAACATTTCAGGACAGTCAAACAAGGGATACAATGCATGCACACACTGTTTAGGTGAGACTGAAAGTATACATTTAGGTAACAAGAATGTGTACCTGGCCATCGTCGATTTCTTGTACCCAATCATCCCTTAGGAAAGAAAGGCAAACATTTCAAAGGTGAGGCAGATCATCGGCCGAAGCCTACCCGCCCTTCTAGTTCTGTTATACATGATATGGTCAAGAATTTAAAAGTAGTCTTTGGGAAGGGTCCTGGCGGACTATCTGTTCCGAAAGACGCTGACAACCACGTACCCATGTGGAAGAAGAAATCTATATTTTGGGAGTTGCCCTATTGGATAATGCTGGAGGTTCACTCTGCAATCGACGTGATGCACATGACCAAAAATCTTTGCTTGAACCTGCTAAACTTCTTGGGCGTGTATGGGAAGTCAAAAGATACACCGGAAGCAAGGCAGGCCCATCAACGTATGCACGAACGAGATGACGCTCATTCAGAGAATCGTCAAGGTCCTGCGAGCTACGCTCTTACGAAAGAAGAGAATCATCGAATATAAAGGGAATAATAAACATGGCAGAGCAAAAATTTCAGAACCTAAAGTCTCATGACTGCCACGTGATTATGACACAATTACTTCCGGTTGCATTGAGGGGGCTTCTACCAAAAAATGTTCGAGTACCCATTGTGAAGTTATGTGCATTCCTCAATGCAATTTCTCAGAAGGTGATCAATCCACTAACTCTAAAAGATTTAGAGAAGGATGTGGTCCAATGTCTTGTCAGCTTCGAGTTGGTGTTCCCACCAACCTTCTTCAATATTATGACGCACCTCATAGTTCACCTAGTCAAAGAGATTAGGATTCTCGGTCCTGTATTTCTACACAACATGTTCCTCTTTGAGAGGTTTATGGGAGTCTTAAAGAAATACGTTCATAACCGTGCTAGGCCAGAAGGAAGCATCTCCAAGGGCTATGGAACGGAGGAGGTCATTGAGTTTTGTGTTGACTTTATTCCTGATCTAAAACCGATTGGTGTTACTCAATCACGCCATGAGGGGAGACTGCGTGGAAAAGGCACGCTAGGAAAGAAAGTAACACTATGTCAAGACGGGAATTCTTTCACTCGAGCACACTACACAGTTCTACATAATTCCAGCTTGGTGGCTCCGTATATCGAGGAACACAAGAATATGTTACGCTCCAAACACCCGGAAGATTGTATTGATGGAAAACACACGAATACTTTCGGCGGTTGGTTACAAAGACGTCTGATTAATGACACCAATGTTGGAGAACAACTATACTTATTGGCCAAGTCACCATCTTCGACTATATTGACATTTAAAGGGTACGAGATAAATGGAAATACATTTTACACAATCGACCAAGATAAAAAGAGCACCAACCAAAACAGTGGTGTCAGATTTGATGCAACAAACTGCAATGGGCAAAAGGTAACATATTATGGTTACATAGAGCAGATATGGGAACTCGACTATGGACCTTCTTTTAAGATCCCTTTGTTCAAGAGCAAATGGTTCAACCTACAAGGCGGGGTAGAGGTAGACGCACGGTACGGAATGACTACAGTGGATCTCAAGAATCTTGAGTATGAGAACGAACCATTCGTCCTAGCTAGTGAAGTGGCTCAGGTTTTCTATGTGAGGGACATGTCTACCGTGCCAAAAAAAGAAAAGATAAGCAAGCAAATGCATCATACGATGAGCCAAATCGTCACATAGTTCTTTTACGTAAAAGAATCATCGTGGGAGTCGAGGACAAGACAGACATGTCAGAAGATTATTATTAGTTTCATGAAATTCCGCCCTTCAAAGTGAACACTGATCGAAGCATCAAGTTAAATGAAGAAGATTGTCCATGGTTACGGCGCAATCAGAAGAAATGGACACACACGAAGAACAAGTGAACACAATATAGGGATGTTGTACCGTCGGACGGTTTCCCCTGCATACAGCCCGACGGTGGCTCGTGAGTGCCCGCATATCAAATGCACCGTCAGACGTATGCAATGAATCCGAATGCGTTGTATTCGGTTGATAAACTGAATTTTTTTGTAGACAGAACAAGACACACGGTTTCCCCTGCATACAACCCGACGGTGGCTCGTGAGTGCTTGCATATCAAATGCACCGTCGGTCGTATGCAGGGAATCCGAATGCTTTGTATTCGGTTGATAAACTGAAGTATTTTGTAGACAGAACAAAACACATGGTTTCCCCTGCATACAGCCCGACGGTGGCTCGTGAGTGCCCGCATATCAAATGCACCGTCGGACGTATGCAGGGAATCCGAATGCTTTGTATTTGGTTGATAAACTGAAGTATTTTGTAGACAGAACAAAACACACGGTTTCCCCTGCATACAGCCCAACGGTGGCTCGTGAGTGCCCGCATATCAAATACACCGTTGGACGTATGCAGGGAATCCGAATGCTTTGTATAGTGTCATGTGGCACTGAGTGGACACTGAGTGCCGAACATGTCCGGAAGGGGCGCTATATATAGGGTCATGTGGCTCACGAAAAGAAACACACCCCTGATCCAACGGCTCACAAGCCCTCAAAAGAAACACACCCTGATCCAACGGCTCACAAGCACTTTAAAGAAACACACGATCCGTGTGCTTCTTTAGTCCCGGTAGGTCTGCTAGGTGGAAACACACACCTGATCCAACGGCTCAACCGCTTTAAAGAAACACACGATCCATGTGCTTCTTTAGTCCTAGTTGGTCTGCTAGGTGGACACGGTTGATTTCTGGTCAAATCCTTGTGAAACCATGTGGACAAAATGTGTTCCAAATGTTCATATAACCTAACGTAGCACAACCAAGAATAAAAGTTCTTGGAGCTACCCCCTTTCGACGCCCGTGGAAGGGGTAGACGACACGGCTGACTTCTGGTAAAATCTGAGGGGTTTCGATGGAAGCGATGGCTTCGGGGGTCGGAACCATACCTGAACAGAAACCAGATTAATAGTCCAAACAGAAAAAGAAACAGAAACTAGGAAAAAAATTAAATCAAAAACATTCAAAACAGGAAAAAAGAAAAAGAAAAAAAACACTAATTAGTCGCGGTTGGCAACACCAAGCGGGACTAAAGGTCCTCGGGGCAGCGCGCCAGATTTTGTGGCCCCCAGAGAGACCTTTAGTCGCGGTTCGTGTTACGAACCGCGACTAAAGATACCTTTAGTCGCGGTTCTAGCCACGAACCGCGACTAAAGGGTCTGTAGTCATGGTTCGTGGCTGGAACCGCGACTAAAGGACTGTTTCGCGGGATTTGGCCGACGAACCGCGCCACGGCGAATCGCTGCTCCACGGCGAACCGCTGCTCCACGGCGCCGTCCTCCGCCGCGCCTCCTCCTCTTCTTCGCCACTAGGTACGCGCCGCCCCTCCTCCTCTTTCTTCGCCGCGCGCGTGTGGTGGCCACGTCGCCGGGCGCCACACGGTGGTGTGGGAGGGCGCCACGGCCACGACCACGCGTGTGGTGGCCGCCACGGCCACGGCCACGGCGTGGTGGCCACCGGCGACGGCCACGGCCGTGGTGTGCCCCTTTTTTTTTAGAATTTAGGGTTAGGCCACCACGGTTGATTTTTAAAGGCACAAAAATGTGCCCTAAATTCATGTTACATAAATTGAGGGTTAGGCCACCACGGTTGATTCAGAATTGATAAATTTGTTACAAAACTTAGTTTTGGGTGCTTCAAATAAGGAGATTTACATTATAAGTCAAAAAACTTCCCGAGAGATATATAAATTTTGAATTTGTGTATTTACTTGTCTGTATCATAAGCATCTATACCTCAAAACATGTTCATGCGAAAGAGTTACAAGTTCTGAAAAAGTTTAAGTATTATTTCGGTTTCCCTATTAAACGTCTATAGAAAGGATAAATAGTCATTCTTACATAATGTATGGTGATCTAAATTCATGTTACTCATTTTCCTATGTTAAACAACTCTAGGAAATTCTAAATAAATATTTTTAGTGATGAAAGTAAACTAGAAATCCAAATGTTTCCTCTTCAAAATCAAAATCCATAGGTGGCTACTACTTTATTTTTACTTCCTTACCAACAGATTTTTATAAAACATTTGGCGAAGTTAGTCTTGTTGTTGGTCTGTCACCAAACACGGTTCTCTGCCGTGTGTTTTTTAGTTTGCCAAGTCTCATGCTAAAAAAGCACCCTGCAAACTACAAGTATGTATAGTATTTTTTCGAATGTTTTATCCCAACACTCGGCAAAGTTGCTTGTTTAACGTGTATCTGATGAAATACACTTTAGGATTAGGGTTAGGGTTAGCAATTTAGGGTTAGGGTTAGCAATTTAGTGTTAGGGTTAGGGTTAGAATTTTTTACATCGTATCATGTTATCAAATTTGATGTATATTTACATCGTATTCTTGTCCTGTTTGACTTCTAGTTCGAAAGATTTATAATGTCCATATTTTATTGATTGCCGGGACATTCAGTTATGGATCATAGTTATGTGCGAGACGAGGGGAATGAAGAGGAAATTCTGCGAGGGATATGGGAGAATGCCAATAGATATCATCCCGCTGGAGAAGATGTCGGTGGAGAAGATGCCGGCGGTGGAACCGATGCCGGTGGAGAAGATGCCGGCGGTGGAACCGATCAAGCTAGAGAAGATGATGACGATTCCACCTCGCAATTTCTGATCGGCGGTGAGGGACTTGAGTCCACAGAAAGAAGAGCCGACGAGGTATATATATTAAGACTATTTTGTTGATCAGTAGATGCATTTATTGATTTGTATTGCACTTATTAACGCATTATTTTTCTTTTAGCCCTCTGGATCGAGCAAATCTGCTAAAAAGGAAGGTCCTCGAGGCAGCACGAAAAGGATGACGAGCAAGGATCCAAAGTTACCGATCGATGTAATTGCTGATAACGGCAATCCACTAGAACCCAAAGAGAACCGTCGTAAATTCATAAATCAAGCTGGAGTTATTGTTAGGGACATGCTCCTGATCAGCATACAAGAATGGCATAAGCCGGCGGCCGCAAACGTCCATGACCCTTGATGACCCTTCACATAGTTACCTGCGTGAAAAGTAAATGGGTTAGGTTGAGACTCCAAGTGCAGAGTGTATAGTATGGGTAAGACAGTTTTTCCCCACGAGGGGTGACTCGAGGGTTTAATATCGAACTCTCGGGGAATCAGTAGTGAAAGATTTATCTTCTTATCCTTCTCTTGAAAACCTGCAAACAAGTAGATTGCTATGTGTCCTCAACCTCACCAAGTGGTTGTCAAGCACAAGGTGTGAGCATGATAATAAAATAAATGCAAATGCAAAACAATAAATAGATATGCAATGATGGTAAATAAGATGCAAGGATGGTGGAAACAATCATAAATGATATTTTTGGGTTTTATATTGTGAATGCAAGATGTAAAAGTGTTTTTGTATTTTCGAATTTATAAATGACAGAAAATGAAAAATGGATATAAGTTGTTGGAAAGTTGTTTCTTATGATTAAAAATGGACCGGGGTTCATGGTTTCACAAATGCACTCTCTCTTAATAATGTGGTAGACAATGGAACACTAGAATTAACATATGAGATTGCAACAACAAAAGTTTCATGACAAGTTACTAGTTATATGGGCATCACATCCTAACATAGAGATCTCAAGTTTATTGATCTCTCTCTATACTCCACCAAGATGTGAACTAAATCTTAGCACCTCAGTAATTAAGATAAATCAGAGCATAGCATTAAGTTTCATGACATGAAGTTAAAATAAGAACATGCTAGATCTAGTCATGGAGAAGTGGCAATGGTCACCCACATCGACAGCATGGTATTTTCTTTATCCCTAGTGAAGTAACAAAGTAAGGTAAAACCCAAGTGGATCACGGAATTTGCTGTCACATTCACCGTACTAGCCACCCCCCGTTACACCATCTAATGCACACGTTCCCCCTCACACGCTCCCATGCACAAGTTCGATCAGAACAAGTAAACAAGAACAGGGTACATAATATGCATCTACTTTCATAACTGAGACAAAACAATTGCAATCTCAAACATATATTAACTCATAAAAAGATCCACCACAAAGGTATTACATAGATGACCGTAATCATGTTCACCAGCTCATACGGTGCTAATTAGTGAAGCTCAAGAGAGGAGAGATACATAAGTTACTTCCACAAACCCATAGTCCAGGGGTGGACTACTCCTTCTTCATCGTGGAGATGTTGGAGAAGACGTTGGAGAAGATGTAGACCACGCCGGCAGCGCCCCGCCAGAGTTTTCCCCCTCCAATCTGCAACTCCAGGTCTCTGTTTCGTGGTTTCTGTGTTTCGGCGGTGCTCCTTTTCACGAAAGCCCTAGGGGGTGCATATATAGTCGTTTTTAGGTCAAGACGAAGCTTCGGAAGAAAGATCGATGGCATCGGAGCCACGAGGCCTGAGATGATGGGTCCCATGCGGCCAAGGAATCTGGCCGCGTGGGCCCACCTATCTTGGCCCTCGGGTCTCCGATCATTAGCTTCCTTCGCTCCTACGTTTCGTTCCTTCCAATTAATGATCCCCGTAAAATATTAGGTCATTTGGACGTCGTTTGGATACCTGAAAGTGGAAAACATTGAAAATAGGGTTTCTTGCCGGTGCAGGGTTAATTCCAGAAAAATGGGGAAACTTTGAATTATCCCCAAAATCAATGTAAAATGATGATATAACCCTAATATGATGCAAATATGATTGAAATATAAGTAATATGATGCAAAGTTCATGTATGCATTTTACATGCATCAACATCCCCAAGCTTAACCTATGCTCCTCCTCGAGTATGAAGGTGATAAAACTAAACATGGGCTTTGCATTCTATTACTATCAATGGATATCAAAGATGATTACTATTGCTACATAGAGTCAAATGATTCATTCTTCAAAGGAGTAGCAATATACAAGATAGATTATAAAGTGATATCAAAATATTACTGCAAGGATGTTCAATGATAATTCACAAAGTGTACATAGAAGAAAGTACTATGGACCAAATGTATGCATAATGAAAAGTAAAAACATACTATAGCGGTCATAGAGTACTTTTATGAAATCTGAATATAAAAGGTGGACACTTTGGAAAGATAGATAAATAAGTAGAGGTAAAACATGCATAAGTTTCATCTAGCTTCCAAATACTTCTACTTAAGTTAAAGTTTGCAATGTGGTATTCATTGGTGTAGAGCTCTCATTGCCCCTATCATAGCATCTTGAATGATTAAGTTTAAAGTGAAAGCAAATATGAGTAGTGTGCTTGACAAAGTATGGGTTGACTGTCTCATGCCCCTTGAATACAAGTACCTACACCATGTGTTACTCAATTCAGGATACACAGCAAGTTCAAGTTAAAGGTCATTGCAAGTAATAATAGCATCATTAAGAGTTACTACCGGGGTACCTCTTGTCCCAGGACATGGAACAAGCCCATGTCAAAATGACAAGACAAACAAACATAATGGACAATCTCAGCACTCTTTTATTTACTATGGTTGTAGCTTTTTATTGTGATGTGCTTCACTGAAAAATCCACCATGATATGTAAGTAAATTTCCACCATGAATGATGCATGGCTTAGATTAGCTGCCCGGTGAGTCTCTCTAGCCATTTATACTTACTCATTAAACTCACTAAGTTTCCACATTTATTTGGCACCATGATAGGCATCCATAAACAAAAGTACATGATATCAACTAAATAAATTAAGAGCATGTTGAAAGCTTGCCATGTGACAGCACATATGAGCTAACTCCCAACCAAAACTATTGTCAAGCTCAAACTTCATAATTTTAATCACAATGGTTCATGTTTATTAAGTGCAATAAAAGTAAAGTGTGCATCAAGTTTGTGAGAGCTTTTTAACCAACTTTTCCCATAACAATCAATAACATAAGCATTTTAATTCAGAAGTGTAGATAACACAATATAACATGATAAACATACTGGAATAGCATAAATCTAATAGGTAGATATGGTGGACTCACTGGAAAAACTTTGGTTGAAGGTGTTGGAAAACAAGTTTTTACTTGTTGGAATTTTTGGGCTAGCAAGAGGGAGAAAGTTGACCATCTAAATGCATGCATAAGTGTCCATAGAACTAACCAATCCATGTTAAACAAAGTAAAGTAACATTCAGCATCAAAATGGAATAAAAGATAGCTGTTGATAAAACACTTGCAAATTAATATTCATTAAAAGCATATGAATCATGCAACTATATGTATCTTTTTGAATCAACTCAAACATCCCTTTCCCAATCATTTAAATAGCATCCAACTTATTTCAACTCAAATTTCAGTAGCTCTCTCATATATAAATGATAGTGGTGGTCTCAAGAAAAACAAAATAACAAAAGCAAATAAAAGACGCTCCAAGTTTATGTGATAGGGTGCATTGATCGAAAAACAGAAGTTAGACGTGTGCAAACCGAGAGTGTGTTGGTCCAGTGGGGTTGTCTTCACATCCCCAAGCTTATGGTCTTCACCATCCTTGGATAGCTCTTGGTGCATCTCCTCTAATCCCTGTGAAAAAACTTCAAAACACCGTTTCTCCCATTTCTTTTCTGTGGGGTGACATTAGTAGTGATAAACAAACGAATTCTTACTGCAAAAATCCTTAAACAAAAATTCATATGAATGTCCAGAAAGTGTATAATGTTGTATGCCTACTCATAAACTCAATTGGATCAAAAAGATTCAAGTTAAAAGTTCAAAGGATGCATCAAACAAAATGGGACAGAATCTGTCCAGAAAAACAGCAGCAGCAAGACGTATTTTTCTACCCTACTTAGACATGTCGAAAAATCTGAAAAAATTCATGCTTACAGAGGATGAAAAGTTGCAACTACAGTTCAAATTCAGCTCATTCGGAGTTACAGAATAGAATAAAAATCAAACCGTGCACAGATTCGTGCAGGAATAAAATCTCCGAATGCAAAAACAACTTTTTCAAACCAAAATAGGTAAAACTTGGCACTTTATTAAAAATTCCAGAAACAAAACTAAAAACTAAGTCTCTTGTTACAGCAAGAGGACAAAAAAAATCAAAGATAAAAACAACCGGGTTGCCTCCCGTAAAGCGCTTTCTTTATAGCCATATAGCTAGGCTTCTTACTTGATGTTTATTGTGGACGAAGCTCATGAGGGAGCTTGAACTTTGGTGTGTCCCTCTTCCTTGGGAAGTGTTCCATGCACTTCTTGTGTGGAAACTGAAACTTCACATTCCCTTCTTTTGAATCAATGATAGCACCTGTGGTACGAAGAAAAGGTCTTCCAAGAATAATTGGACTAGAGGTTTTATTCCCCATATCCATGATTAGAAAATCAACAGGTACAAATGTCATATGCAACTCTACCATAACATCACTTACTTTTCCTAAAGCATGTTTAATGGAATCATCAGCAAGTGCAAGTTCAATAGAGCATTTTTCAAGATTCTTTAATTCAAGTACTTCATATAATTCTTTAGATAAAACAGAGACACTAGATCCTAGATCTAATATAGCATGGTGTGTCTCTTTTCCAATGGTTACTAGTACTTTGGGAATCCATATATCCCCAAGCTTAGGTGGTATCATAGCTTCTTGGTTGTACCTAGCAATCTTTTCTTGTAAAACATGATTAGCAATATAAGAACCAAAACCTGCTTGGTTAACATTAATAGAAGAATCACTTGCAAATTTTTGTAAGATAGATATTAATTCATGCAAGCTACAATTCTCTAAGTCAAGCAATGGTTCCTTGACTTCACTCAGCATTTTAACTTCCTCAACTTTTCTTTCTAACTCAATTAACAGAAGAGATTCATCATATTCAGTTTTATTAACTTCTTCTTCCAAACCAACAAGTTGAGACATAAATGGCAACAAATATTCAGGATAGTTTAACAATTCATTAAGAGTTTCCTCCAAAGTAGGAGGAGCATTTTCAGTAACATTGATTGAATTCATTCCAACCACAGGTTGTGCTTGTGGTTTCCCTGCAGACATACTCAATAAAGTGGCTTGATTATCAGCTAGTTTTGACAAGGCTTTGTCTAGTCCTGCAGCTTGGAGTTGTAAGCGTTTAATATCAGAACTAATAGAAGCAACAGACTTATTCAACTCTTGTATCATGGTATTATGACTAGCAACTTGCTCCATAAGAATTTTATTAGCCTCAAAATTATCATTACTTGGTGGCATAAGCTTCCTCTATTATCACTAGCATTAGGATATGGAACAAAAGGACGGTTGTTGGGAACATATGGGGTTTTATTATAGGAATTATAATTGTTGTTACCATACCCATTATTACCATAGTTCCTAATGAAGTTAACATCAACATTTCGGATTATTACCAACTAGTTCTTGCAAAGGACATTTTCAATATTTTGTTTATTAATGAAAGTCCATTTTAGATGACAAATCATTTGTTTCTTCTATGGAGTTTACTTTCTTAGATGGATTAGGTGCTCTATCAGTATGTCATTGACTATAGTTTTGCAAAATGCTTTCCAATATGTCCTTAGCTTCTACTATAGTTTTTCCCATAAAAGCCCCTCCAGCAGCTGAATCAAGAATATTTCTAGACATGTAATTTAGACCATTGTAAAAAGAGTGTAATATGGTCCATTCATTAACCCCATGTGATGGACAAGTTCTAAGCATAAGTTTTATCCTATCCCAAGCCATGGCAACATGTTCATTTTCATTTTGCCTAAAAGAAAGAATATTGTTTCTATTTTGCAAAATTTTAACATGAGGATAATATTTCTTAATGAAAGCTTCTTTTAGATCATCCCAAGAATTAATGCTACCAGTAGGTAATGAATGCAACCACACTTTAGCTTTTTCCTCTAGGTGAGAAAGGAAATAACTTCAGTTTTAGGATATCACTTTCCACATTTTTAAATTTTTGCATGTCACATATTTCAACAAAATCATGAAGATGCATAGAGGCATCCTCCATAGCACTACCACCAAATTGTTCCCTAGTTATCAAGTTCAACAAACTAGGACCATCAGCTTTTATCTCGGTGTGGCAATGGGCCTAGCAATAAATTGATCATTTGGAGTGTTTGTGTAGTCACGCAGTTTAGTTCTATCTCCCATGTTTGCAGTTTTTATGTGTTTTTAATTTTTTAATGAAAAACTAAAAATAAAATATGCAAGACAAAACAAAACAAAATAAATGACTTGAAGGTAAAGATGGATAAGATGATGCTCACGTAGGTGCAACCTCCCCAAGCTTAGGTGTTTGCACAAGTTCGTGATGAAGTTGACTTTGTTGTGAGATACTCCATGGACAAATCTTTACAGCAATGATTCCCCGACAACGGCGCCAGAAAAATGTTGGCGTGTGGACGGGGATCTTGGTAGCTCTTGAAATCTCCTCTATGTCCCCGGCAACGGCGCCAGAAAAATGTCTTGATGGCCCTTCACGTAGTTACCTGCGTGAAAAGTAAATGGGTTAGGTTGAGACTCCAAGTGCAGAGTGTATAGTATGGGTAAGACAGTTTTCCCCCACGAGGGGTGACTCGAGGGTTTAATATCAAACTCTCGGGGAATCAGTAGTGAAAGATTTATCTTCTTATCCTTCTCTTGAAAACCTGCAAACAAGTAGATTGTTATGTGTCCTCAACCTCACCAAGTGGTTGTCAAGCACAAGGTGTGAGCAAGATAATAAAATAAATGCAAATGCAAAACAATAAATAGATATGCAATGATGGTAAATAAGATGCAAGGATGGTGGAAACAATGATAAATGATATTTTTGGGTTTTATATTGTGAATGCAAAATGTAAAAGTGTTTTTGTATTTTCGAATTTATAAATGACAGAAAATGAAAAATGGATATAAGTTGTTGGAAAGTTGTTTCTTATGATTAAAAATGGACCGGGGTTCATGGTTTCACAAATGCACTCTCTCTTAATAATGTGGTAGATAACGGAACACTAGAATTAACATATGAGATTGCAACAACAAAAGTTTCATGACAAGTGACTAGTTATATGGGCATCACGTCCTAACATAGAGATCTCAAGTTTATTGATCTCTCTCTTATACTCCACCAAGATGTGAACTAAATCTTAGCACCTCAGTAATTAAGATAAATCAGAGCATAGCATTAAGTTTCATGACATGAAGTTAAAATAAGAACAAGCTAGATCTAGTCATGGAGAAGTGGCAATGGTCACCCACATCCCCGGTATCATGGTATTTTCTTTATCCCTAGTGAAGTAACAAAGAATGGTAAAAACCCAAGTGGATCACAGAATTTGCTGTCACATTCACCGTACTAGCCACCCCCGGTTACACCATCTAATGCACACGTTCCCCCTCACACGCTCCCATGCACAAGTTTGATCAGAACAAGTAAACAAGAACGGGGTACATAATATGCATCCACTTTCATAACTGAGACAAAACAATTGCAATCTCAAACATATATTATCTCATAAAAAGATCCACCACAAAGGTATTACATAGATGACCGTAATCATGTTCAGCAGCTCATACGGTGCTAATTAGTGAAGCTCAAGAGGGAGAGATACATAAGTTACTTCCACAAACCCATAGTCTAGGGGTGGACTACTCCCTCTTCGTCGTGGAGATGTTGGAGAAGACGTTTGAGAAGATGGAGACCACGCCGGCAGCGCCCCTCCGGAGTTTTCCCCCTCCAATCTGCAACTCCAGGTCTCTGTTTCGTGGTTTCTGTGTTTCGGCGGCGCTCCTTTTCGTGAAAGCCCTGGGGGGGTGTATATATAGTCATTTTTAGGTCAAGACGAAGCATCGGGAAGAAAGATCGACGGCATCGGAGCCACGAGGCCCGAGATGATGGGTCCCATGCGGCCAAGGAATCTGGCCGCGTGGGCCCACCTATCTTGGCCCTCGGGTCACCGATCGTTAGCTTCCTTCGCTCCTACGTTTCGTTCCTTCCAAAAAATGATCCCCGTAAAATATTAGGTCATTTGGACGTCGTTTGGATACCTGAAAGTGGAAAAAATTGAAAATAGGGTTTCCTGACGGTGCAGGGTTAATTCCAGAAAAATAGGGAAATTGTGAATTATCCCAAAAATCAATATAAGATGATGATATAACCCTAATATGATGCAAATATGATGGAAATATAAGTAATATAATGCAAAGTTCGTGTATGCATTTTACATGCATCACCCCTGCTATGTCCACAAGATTACAAAAGATTTGCTATATGACACACTCTTGTCACATTTTAACCTCCCGCAAGATCTTTCTGTAATCAAGAAGGAGAAACTCAAGCAGTGGACTCTCTCAAAGATGGCCACACAATTCCGGAACAGGAAGAAAACATTATGGAAAAAGTATGAAATGAAGATCCAGATTTTAGTGGAAATTCCGGAACTGGCAGAACACTAGTTGTTGGGGATATACCTACTAGGGGTATCACCAGCATGGATCAATCCGGCTAGTCCAGGGTGGCCCGCAGTGGGGTGAAGGCTTTGCCTACCGGGCGGCCCAGATAGCTGACGACCAAGGAAGGCGGATGCCGGCAAGGAGGAGGCCCAAGACTGAAGCCCATGAAGCCACCAAGACCAAGATGGAAGGCGGCATACTTGCCGGCTAGGTTTAGGACTCCGTATACTTGCTGGATACGTAATCACCTTGTAACCCTAGGTCCAGCCGCCTATATAAGCTGGACCTCGGGACGCCTTTAGGGCACGATTCAACACAACCAACTCATTGTAACCTGTTCACGGCGATATTGCCTTATAGTGAGTTATAGCAGCACGTAGGGCACCGCCACCGCCGTGGTGCCTGAAGCTGGGTAAACCGCCGTGTACAATCCCGACCTTGACGACGTCCACCTTCTTGCCCTACGTTCACCCTCGGCTAGCAGGACCCCGTCTCCTATCCAAGATGCCGATACGACGACAGTTGGCGCCCACCGTGGGGCCTAAGGCGTCAGGCGTCACGTTCCAGGCGGGAACTCTTGGCGGCATCGGCGAAACAATCGCCGTCGGCCGCGCTGTTCGCTACGGCGACAACCACTACATCAGCTGCGACGAGTCCTACATCCCCGCAGACGACTACATTGTCGGATGCGGAGTTGTGCCGTTTGGCGGCGTCGATGTGTTCATCGGCTACACTTCTGAGGCGTATGGGTTGCCGCGAATTTATTCGCCATCCCACCCGCCCTACAATCAAGACGGATCTGAGTTTGCCTCCTCTGAGGAGTCCGCAGATTCAGATCTACACTTTGTCGGCATGACGGGACTGGGATCAGACTCCCAGCCCAACAGTCAAGATCCCGAATCTATTCTTCCTGCGCTCCAGGATGATGCGATGTCGGATGCCGGATCCAGATCTACCGTTCACGTCAACGTAGATTCTGATTCCGAAGAAGATTCTGCCAGCATGTTGAGCAACGGGTCAAGCAGTGTTTTGTTACACCTGATCCTCCGCCATCTGAGGCGGCTACGGGCTCTTCCGTCAACATGCAGCAGGTTTTTGTGGCGGATGTCACCGGTGCAGCTCAGAGAAGGCGGCAACTGACGCCGCCAACCTGGGGACCCCGGCAACCGATCCACAGTTTCCAGAGCCTCCTGGGGCTCCAAAGAAGAAAATTCTGGAGAAGGGCGAGCCCAGCAAGATAGGAAGCATGGCGGCTCTGGCGGAAGTTCTTCACACGCCGGTAAACGACAAAACCAATCCGGCTGATTTGGAGAAACTTCGGAACACCTTGGTGGAGCAAACTGAGTACCTCAAAAGCAAGCAAGCAGAGGTCCAGAGCCTCCTCGACGAAGCCAAGGAGGAAAACGCCAAGATAACGCCAAGTGCGACCCCAAGCGCAATCTTTTCACCACCACCCCATTGCCCAAGCCGGCAGGACAAGTGGCGGAGAAGAAGGTAGGAAAGGCAGGGATCATGACACCTTCAAATCCCCTGCCCAAAAGCTTGGTTTCGAGTGGGCTACAGCGCCGCAGCGTAAGGACAAGAACGGGGACGTCATCCTCGCAACCCTGTCCTCAACACTGCAGCCGCCTTGGACATCCTCAACAATGATGACTATGACAAGGACGAGAAGATCTACTACGCATCGATCCTTGCTCACAAAGCTCTAGAGCAGCAGGCCCGTGCTGATTCTCGCGCCGACATGGCGGACGCAAGGGGAGGAAAGTTGGAATCAAAATCCAACGCTTGCAAAGCTGCGGCCGGTGGCAACCCAGAAGATCCGTCCGGCTCCAGTAGCCACGGAAAAGGGAAGGACAAGGAGAAAGACCCACGCAAATCACCACCTCCAAAGGCAGCGTGATGAGGCATCCAGGACCGGCAACAGGCGCAAGGCCTCACCTCCACCGCCTAGGCGGGATGAAGGCGGAAGCAGGGGCAGCAAGCAGCCGCCAAGGAGTGGCGGCAACCGCGACGATGCCCCGCCGCCAAGAAGAAGCAGGGACCGCACACAGTCCCCACCACCAGTGCCCAGGCACGAAGGCGGAAGCCGGGGACACAACAATGAGCCTAGGCACAGCCGGGCAGCGCAGGACGAGCCCATGCTGATAGATCTGGCAAACAGCTCAGTCCGCAAGACGCGAGACATCGTCTCAATGACATCAAGGCTGGAAAGCAAGATGCCTATCTAGGACCTGAGTGCTTTGGCCCAGCCATCCGCAACGTTCAAGTACCCAGAGACATGACATCAGTGTCAAAAACTCATCAAAGGTACAATGGAGCGGACAAGCCAAACTCATGGTTGTCGGACTACGCGCTGGCAGTTGAAATTGCGGAGGCAATGGCCTCGTCGCTGCACGCTTCCTTCCCCTCATGCTGGAGGGGACAGCCCGAAGCTGGATCGAAAACTTGCCGGAGAAAAGCATTCATAGTTGGCATGACATGGAAAAGGTGTTCACGCAGCACTTCCAAGGCACGTACAAGCGACCCAATACATACACAGATTTGGTTCGTTGCGTGCAAAAGCCAGATGAAACAGCTACAAGCTTCTTGGCAAGGTGGATTCAAACAAAGGCAAGCTGCGAGAACGTAGACGACAATCAAGCAATCCATGCCTTCACCACGGGCCTCCTGAAGGGCTCAAGTCTCAGACATAAGCTCGTACGCATGCAAGTCAAGGATCTCGGAGTCATGCTCGAAGTAGCAGCCATGTACGCACAGGCGGATGATGATGCACGCGATGGAGATGGCGCACATGATATGGCGCCAAACAGGCGAGCAAGTCACAAACGCAAGGCTCCCCAGGATGACAAAGCCGGACCATCAAACGAGGTCGCCGCCGCCTTCGAAGGCAAAGGCGGCAACCGCAAGTGGAAAGGAAAGGGTAAAGATGGCGGCTCCAGCAAGCAGCGCCTGACATACGATCAGGCGAAAGCCTTGCCTGCCCAATCCACGCGTCCTTAGGCAAAGTCAACCACACATTAGGGGAATGCCGGTTCATGGAGGACTTCAAGAAGGACCCCGAGGTTGGCTGGAAATCAAAAAAGAGCAAAAAGGCTGAGAAGACAAAGAAGGAAGACGATGATGGGGCATGTCCATGTCGAGGATGAGGAACCCAAGCTGATGCAAAGAAAGGAAATATCCCAAGGTACATGGCCAATTGGTGTGCTTCCTGGGCACTCCTTCGGCAAAAGAAGAAAAGGCGGAGATGCGCGAGCTAAACGCCACAGTACCAGACGTTCCCCAGTATCTAGACTGGTCAGAGGAGCCAATAACTTGGGATAG
The DNA here is from genome assembly GCA_947311845.1 of Poa pratensis. Taxonomy (NCBI): domain Eukaryota; kingdom Viridiplantae; phylum Streptophyta; class Magnoliopsida; order Poales; family Poaceae; genus Poa; species Poa pratensis. The sequence continues at coordinate 2,536,978 of CAMZMU010000036.1, read as the reverse complement.
AGATGATCATCCAGATCACGTTCCTCACCCCGGCAAATACGCCCTTGTCGTCGACCCAATTGTCGATAACTTCAGGCTCACCAAGGTGTTGATGGATGGCGGCAGCAGCCTCAACATCATCTACGCGGACACTCTGAAGCGCATGAACTTGTCGGAAAGCCAGCTTGACTATAGCAAGTCAAGTTTCATGGCATTGTTCCGGGAAAGCAAGCCAAGTCAATGGGAAGCATCAGATTGGAGGTTACTTTTGGGCCTGAGACAAACTACCGCTCGGAGTATCTCAGGTTCGAAGTAGTCCCCTTCAAAAGTGCCTACCACGCCATTTTTGGACGGCCAGCTTTCGCCAAATTCATGGCTCGCCCGTGTTACATATACAGCAAGCTGAAGATGCCGGGACCCAATGGTACAATTACCATCAGTGGCAACTTCAAGAAAGCAAAGGAGTGTGAGCGTGGCAACGCCGCCTTCGCTGAGGCAGTCCTCCACGCAGAGGAGTTAGCCATGTTGAAGAAAGAGCTCGATACATCACAGTTGCCGGAGCATGTAAAGACCGCTGAGCAAAAGAACACTTTCAAGGCGTCCGAAGACACAAAGAAGGCGGATCTGGTCCCAGGTGACAGCTCCAAGCAAGTCACCATAGGGGCTGGCTTGGACGACAAATAGGAAAGCGCGCTCGTCAGGTTCCTCCGTGAGAATCAGGACATCTTTGCATGGTCATCAGCGACATGCCAGGTGTCCCGAGGGAACTTGCCGAGCACTCTCTTAACGTCTACGAAGGAGCCAAACCAGTGAAGCAAGGAATAAGACGCTACGGTGAGAAGAAGCGGACAGCAATAGGGAAGGAGATCATCAAGTTGCAAGAAGCCAAGTTCATTAGGGAGGTAGTACACACTGATTGGTTGGCAAATCCTGTAATGGTTCCAAAACCTAATAAGGAAATGAGAATGTGCATTGATTATACCGGTTTGAACAAGTGCTGTCCTAAGGACCACTTTGCTTTGCCTCGTATAGATCAGGTCATAGACTCCACAGCCGGCTCCGAGCTGCTGTGCTTTTTGGATGCGTACTCCGGGTACCACCAAATCAAAATGCGAGAATCCGACCAAATCAAAACAGCGTTCACTACCCCTATGGGACCTTCTGCTACATCACGATGCCCTTCGGTCTAAAAAATGCCGGCGCAACGTATCAGCGGTGTATGCAAAGATGCCTTCACGAGCAAATTGGCCGCAATGTTCACGTCTATGTTGACGACATTGCCGTCATGTCAAGAAAGAAGGCAGATTTGCTTGACGATTTGAGAGAAACCTTTGATAGCCTCCGGGTATAGGATGAAACTCAACCCGAAAAAATGCGTCTTCGGGGTTCCTGCCGGCAAATTGCTTGGCTTTATCGTTTCCGAACGAGGGATAGAGTGAATCCAGAAAAAATCAAAGCGATCCTCAACATATCCAGGCCCAAGGACCTGAAGGACGTGCAGCGACTTGCCGGCTCGGCGGCTGCCGTCAGTCGTTTCATTAGCCGTCTTGGTGAGAAGGCACTGCTTCTCCGACAACTTCGAGTGGACAGACGAAGCAGACGCCGCCTTGCAGCAACTCAAGGACGCGTTAACGTCTGCTCCAATTTTGGCAGCTCCTCGTTCGCAGGAACCAATGCTGCTCTATATGCCGCAACTAACTTGGTTGTTAGCGTGGTACTGGTTGTGGAACGCAAGACGGAAATTTCAGACTTGCCGGAACAACGTCCGGTTTACTTCATCAGTGAAGTATTTTCCGCCTCAAAACAGCGTTATCCGCATTACCAGAATTGGTCTACGGTGTTTTTACGCCGCCAGGAAGTTAAGGCACTATTCCAGGAACATTCAATAACGTGGTGAGCAAGGCACCTCTGGGGGATATCATCAATAATACAGATGCAACAGGCCGCGTTGCCAAATGGGGCATTGAACTTGCCGCCTTCGACATCTGTATAAGCCCAGAACGGCCATTAAGTCTCAAGCCTTAGCAGATTTGTAGCTGATTGGACGGAGGCCATGGACGAAGTACCTCTCCCTGAAGATGCATACTGGATCATGCACTTTGATGGATCAAAAATGCTCAGGGCTCGGGGGCTGGCATTGTTTTAAGAAACCCTCAAGGAGACAAGCTTAGTTATGTGTTACAAATTCACTTCAAGGCAACTAATAATGTTGCTGAATACGAAGCTCTCCTTCATGGTTTACACATTGCCAAGGAACTTGGCGTCCAGCGTGTCCTCTGCTACGGAGATTCAGATTTGGTGGCGCAACAGATACGTGGTACTTGGGACACAAAGAGCGAAACAATGGCGGCATATCGAGCTACCGTTGACGAATTCGCCAAGTGTTTTCTAGGCTACGAGGTCCGCCACATCCCAAGAGCTCAAAATGAGGCGGCAGATACACTTGCCAGAATGGGTCTGAACGCAAAAAGGTACCAAAAGATGTTTTCCTGGAACACCTACACAAGCCGTCAATTAAAGGAGCAGACCTCCTTGACCCAGATCGGCAGAACCAGTTGATAGTGCTAGCTATGCCGTCTACTTGGTAAAGCCGGATTGGACGACGCCATATTTGGACTTCCTGATCAATCAGGAGTTACCGGATGATGAGGTTTTGAAAAGGCAAATAATAAGAAGAGCCAAGGCATTTACAATAATCAAAGGTGAATTGTACAAGCGTAGCACCACTGGTGTTTACCAACGCTGCATTTCGCCCGAAGAAGGCAGAGAACTGTTGGATGAGATACATGCCGGCGTATGTGGACATCATGCTTCCTCACGCGCCCTTGTTTCAAAAGCCTTCCGACAAGGTTTCTATTGGTTGACAGCCAAGCAAGATGCAGAAGACATTGTTAAAAGTGCAGGGGCTGCCAACTTTATGCCAGACAATCACACATGCCGGCTCAAGAGCTTAAAACAATACCCATCACATGGCCTTTCGCAGTCTGGGGCTTGGACATGGTTGGTCCGTTTAAAACGGCGCCTGGTGGCTACACACATTTACTTGTGGCTGTAGACAAGTTTACCAAATGGGTTGAAGCTAAGCCTATCAAAAAGCTAGACGGCGCCACAGCCGCAAACTTTCTGTGGGGAATAATCTCTCGGTTCGGGGTGCCTCATAGCATTATCACCGACAATGGCACTAACTTGTCGCAAGGCGAAGTCGAGGAATACTGTTATAAGCATGGTATCCGCCTAGATCTAGCCTCGTAGCGCATCCGCAGCAAACGGTCAAGTAGAGCGTACAAATGGTTTAGTCTACAAGGAATCAAACCACGTCTCGAAGTACCATTGCACAGAGCGGCTGGGGCTTGGGTGGATGAATTGCAGTCTGTCCTTTGGAGTTTACGCACAACTCCAAACAGATCAACCAAGTTTACTCCTTTCTTCTTAGTCTATGGCGCAGAAGCAGTGTTGCCAACCGACATGATGTACGATTCTCCCAGAATCAAGCCTACGTCCAGGAGACGCAGAAGATGCAAGACAGGATGGCCTTGACCTACTTGATGAAGAACGAGATGTTGCCCTTGCGCGATCCGCCATCTATCAGCAAAGTTTGAGGCGTTATCACAGCAGAAGGGTGAGGCAACGAAGTTTTAGAGTGGTGACCTGGTTCTCCGCCTAATCCAAGATAGAAAGGGCTTGCATAAGTTATCCCCGCCTTGGGAAGGACCTTTTGTGGTCAGTAAGGTGTTGCTCAATGGTTCTTATTACTTGGTCGATGCACGAGACGGATACAAGAAGAAGCGAGGTCGCAAGCGCAAAAGGAAGGTTGACGACAAGTACGAAGAAACCAAGCGACCCTGGAACATTGAGCAGCTACGTCCTTTTTACACTTAGCAATTTCCACATTGTAATAAGTACTATATGATTATGAAATAAAAGTCTGTGGTTTGCTCATTCAGTTTTGGGATCATGCCATCTTTTGTCTTTTCTCGCAATCATATATCTGTTGTCATAAAAGTTACCAAACAAAATAAGTTTTGCTCCGTGCTAAGGTCCAAACTTTTTGACATTTGCCGTCTGCCGGCTAAAAACGCAAACAATCTTTGCACCGCCTAATATGCTTATCTGTCTGTTTGTGTGTGGGTCGCCTAGTAGTATGTCGTTGGCACCAACATGCTGGCTTTGGTCTCTGAGTCTAAATTAGTTGGTATTGCACCTGGTTGGCTCAGCTAAAGTAACTAAGATGAGGTTCCGCCAACATATGAAAAAGCTAAACATGCAGGCGAGATACATATTAAGGCGGGCCACTTAAGTAAGCCTACCGCCAAGTGTAGCATAAAAGTTGGCCCATAAATATTTACAACCCAAAATAAAGTTTTATGCGTTAACAGATTAACGCAGTGTTTTGTGCTGCCTTTGCAGGAGGAGTCTAAGGGATTGCCGCCTTGGTAGAGCTGGTGGAGAGATCCTGGGGGCTGACGCCGGCATTCTTGGGGCTGGCTCCGCCATCCTTGGGGCTGCGCTTGTCGGCTCCGGCTTCGCCTTCTTCGCCTCGGAAGCTTCAGGATCCGCCAAGGAGGGATCGGCTACGGCAACATGCGGGTCCGGGTGTTCCTTGTAGAACTTGCGGATGTCAACCATGTTGGCAACCCGGGTCGCATAGCCGCGAACAGACCGCAGCACGTCCTGCATCACGATGGCTTGGTTGTTTTCGTCTTCGGTGGGGAAGTACTCGGTGACTTGATGAATATCAGCCTCCGGGTACCACGCCGCCGTCATTGCCAATGCCAACTTGGCGCCGCCTCGTGCTGCTGAGCGTAGCGTGTGTCGTGTTCAGCTGCCGCCTTCTCCAGCAGGTCCGGCAGAGCATCGAAGATGACGGGATCGCCGTCTTCCCCAGGGTAGAACTTGGCGGCAAATGCTTTGCCTGCGCCGACAATCTGGTTGACGATTTCGCCAACTTTCAAGATTCGGCAAGGCGCGGCGTTGTGGCCAGGTCATCTCCCAAGCTAGCCGGCACTGCACAAACACAAAGTTACACACTGCAGCTTCAAGTTTCAAGAAAGCAAGGTGACAAAATGAAGGATTGGAGGCATACCCAAGACATGGTCGTGGATGGCGTTGACCTCATCCAGATGGTTCTCAAGCGTTTCTTGGCTAGCTGGACCGCCTTTGACAGTTGGTCCTGCTGCTCCTTGGCGTTCTTGTTCACCTGGTCAAGGTTGTTGCTCATGGCCTCAAGTTGTCCAGTCAACTTGCTAACTTCGGCAGCATGGCCAACGCACGCTCATCCAGCTCCTTGGCGTGATCCGCCTTCAGCTTGGTCACCAGCCCGGCAAGATCTGCAGCTTCGTTCATCAAAGCTTGCATGTCAGTGGAGTTCTTGAGAATATCTTGCGCAGTGTTTAATAATTCTACAAATAAAAAGAAAAGACGACTAAAATACTTGTCGGAAAAGGAAAAGAAGTCGGACGAAAAGAAGGCAAAGAAAGCTTTGTCACCTTCATCCTTCTTGCGAGCTTCTTCCAAGCTCGCAATTTGGGCGTTCTTCAACTCCACGTCCTGCTGCAGTTCCTGGCATTCCTTCTTCTTCTCTTGAGCACGAAATAGCTCAAGATTGGAAGCAAGAACGGCCTGCATGCACGAAAACAACATTATGGTTAGCACTATTTAGTCAACGAGACCACTTTGCCGGCTAAATTTTTCAGCCGCCAAAGTGCTCGGGGGCTGGGACCATAGGCTATTTTACCTCAAGTTGTCCGTGCAGGGTGTCGTGGAGTTCGTCCATGTGCGCGTACCAGTTGCGGGTACCGTCACGCATGGTCTTCAGTGTTTGCCGGGGGTCTTGCAACCCTTTGCCAGATTGGGAGCCAGGATGGGAGGACGATCCGCCTTGTTCGGCCGCCATCTGGTCATCCATCTCCTGCTTCATGGCAATAAATCGAGCGGCATCACTAGCCGAAGCTTCAGCCGTCTTGGAAAAAGTGATGCCGGCAACTGATTTCTTGCCCGCCATCTTCTCGTAGCCGCCTCTGCGGTACCGGCAGCTGTGTACGTTCCCTGGCATACAACCACGGGAACGCCAACTGTGGGCGTTGTCGGCGCAGCAGCTGGAGAAGAGCGTGGTGGCTTGCCCCTGCCGGCAGCAATCTTCAAGTTGGAGCGGAGCTTGGGCATGGCAGGCTTGCCCTGTAAGCAGAAACATGCAAGTTTGTCAGCACAAATATATAAAATAGCTAAGTCAGGGAAGCCAAAGTTTGCTACCGCTTGAAGGGACATTCCCCACGGTCTCATCCTCTGCATCGACAGAGGTGGCCGCCTTCTTCCTCTTCTCCAAATCCTTGGTGGAGGAGCTCAGCTTGCGCTTCTTCGATTTGCTGGCACCTGTCGTACCAGTTTGGAGCCAACTCTTCTCCCCCAAGGTTTGCAGCTGAAAAGGAAACAAGACAATATTAATCCAGTACCTAGTGGGCAAGGATGTTAGTGAAATAACAAAGTAGCTTTGACTTACCGCTGGGGCTGGGTTGTCATGGGTGAACATGGCGACGCCTTCAGCCGCCTTCACCGACAGAGGCTTGATAAGCTCTCTAAGCCGGTATTCCAAGGCATCCTGATCAAGGGTGCTGTTGCCGGCGTCGTCCGCCTTGTACTCGCACATCTTCAGTGGGCGATGGCGGAGTGGCATAATCTTCCTCGACACCCAGCAGATGACGGTGTCAACTCCGTCAAGTCGTGGAGCCAACATCGTCTTCGTCAAGAACTCGATCCGCCTAACGGCAATCGAAGTTCCGCCGGCAAGCTGCTGAGCGGCACCTTTGCCGTCCAGCAGCCTTGTGGGTTGGCGGACCGTTGACGAAGGCTGGCATCCCTTGTGTGCTGCCAGGTGTCGGGATGTCCTTGCAGTAGAAGAAAGTGCTGGTCCAGTGCTTCACCGACTCGATGTATGGTATTTTGGGTACCAGTCGGGTTGGCGGCAGTTGAACGTGACACTACCGCAGGTTGCTAGGTGGCCGCCTGGTATGGTTTGCCGGCGGCACAGGAAGCAGTACTTAAACAGCTCTATGGACGCAGCTATGCCTAAGTACCCTTCGCACAAAGCCTGGAAGCCGGCTAGCACTAGAATACTATTGGGCGCTATGTTGTGTGGCTGCAGCCCATAAAAACTAAGCACCGCCAAGAAGAAGGCGGAAAGCGGCAGAGACATACCGCGAAGGCTATGCGACGCCAACATGACGCGCTCGCCGTCTTGGGGGTCAGGCACCGCCTCGTCGCCTGGAACCCTCCAGGAGCATTCCGTCTTTGGCGGAATGTATCCGCCTTCCTCCAGCTCCTTCAGTATGCTGACGTCATAACTGACGGCAGCCAGTACCTGGAACCCAGGTCTCCAGCCTCTTCCTCTTCCTCGGCGTCGTCATCCTCGTCGGCGGCAGATTCCGCCGCGCCTCTGAGCTGGTCGCCGCGAGGGATGGGAGGGGAAAGGTTGGAGCGGCGGTTGCAGGCGCCGCCGGAGCTGGGGAAGAAGTAGAAACCCCGCCCGTGGCCACGGTGGCCGGGAGAGGTCATCGATGCACCTGCGGGCACCGCCGCCGCCGCTGGGACAGATCCAGATCCGGCGGGGGTCGCAGAAGCCGCAGCCAGTGCCGCCGTCGCCGCCGCATCCTGCTGAGTGCTCGCCATTTGGGGGAGAGTGCACTGCTCGCCGGAGTTGAGTAGGGAGGAGTGAGCTCGGGAAGGTGAGGAGGCCACGGTGGGTGCGAATGAAGAAGTGCATCGATGTGCCCTTTGGGGTATTTATCCCCACGCGCCAAGATCCGTGCCGAGATTGGGGGGACGCGAGATTTCCGCCACGTGCCCACGATTTGCACGTCGTGGCAACGGCGTCTGCGGCCTCGCTCCGATTTCTGTGCGTAGTGGAGAAACCATCATGACGCATGCCCAAGTCCAAACTGTCGTGGACTGCATGGCGTCATCCGTCAACATTTGACGGTCCAGTCAATTGACAAGACTGGTGCCAGGAAGATTCCTGACAATGGTCAGGCCGTCTTTCCCATGATGGCGGCAAATTGTCCGACTACTTTAGGCGGACCGCCGCTTACTTTCAACTTTGGAATGCTTCAAGCTCTTCAGACGCTTACAAGACAAGGCGGACGTTGCCGACAAAGAAGACGGCGCCTGAAGAACTCGAACCCTCCCAGGGGCTAATGTTGGGGATATACCTACTAGGGGTATCACCAGCATGGATCAATCCGGCTAGTCCAGGGTGGCCCGCAGTGGTGGTGAAGGCTTTGCCTACCGGGCGGCCCAGATAGCTGACGACCAAGGAAGGCGGATGCCGGCAAGGAGGAGGCCCAAGACTGAAGCCCATGAAGCCACCAAGACCAAGATGGAAGGCGGCATACTTGCCGGCTAGGTTTAGGACTCCGTATACTTGCTGGATACGTAATCACCTTGTAACCCTAGGTCCAGCCGCCTATATAAGCTGGACCTCGGGACGCCTTTAGGGCACGATTCAACACAACCAACTCATTGTAACCTGTTCACGGCGATATTGCCTTATAGTGAGTTATAGCAGCACGTAGGGCACCGCCACCGCCGTGGTGCCTGAAGCTGGGTAAACCGCCGTGTACAATCCCGACCTTGACGACGTCCACCTTCTTGCCCTACGTTCACCCTCGGCTAGCAGGACCCCGTCTCCTATCCAAGATGCCGATACGACGACACTAGTGAAGTTACAAGATAATTGGGCCCGATCGGTAAAAAATAAGGCAAATGTTGCGAAGAAGGTATACCACCATAGGTTGTGGACAGGTGGCTACAGGAGCGCCATTCCTGATTGGTTAGCCTATGAAGACAGACTGCTTGCTAAAGGGATCACTCCACAAACATTGGACTGGCCCGAGAGGTCCAAATTTTGGATGTTCGCGCATGGTGCAACGTTGGACGAGGAAACAGGCCTGATTGTTGCAGAAGGAAGATGGAAGAAAACAGTTGAAACAATCATCCTGAAGCTTGTCAATGCAATAAATGATGTTCGTCGGGGTGTGTTCAAACCTGATAGAGAGGACGATGAGCTGTCACGGGCCCTGGGGAATCCTGAACACGTTGGACGATTACGAGGCCTACCCTGCGGTACCACCATGAAGGAAGGGTTTCCGAAAGACGCTGGCAGTTATAGAAGCCGTGCAAGAAAGAAGAAGAAGGCTGAAGACCGGTTATCGGAATTGGAACTTAAGGTGCAACGGCAGCAGGAGCTCCTGGAGTCACTTTGTTAGCAAAGACCGTCTCAGCAGCAGCTAGGCAATCCTCAAGTCGATGCCGACCGATCTCAGCGTAGAAGCAGCGTGGGTTCCACGCAACTACAAGTCGATGCCGATGCTCACTACGCCGTGGATGATATCACGGAGAGGACAAATTGTGAGCTACATACGCCAATGAGGAACATATTCTTGAAGGTGGCGGTCGGATATGCTTTACCAAATGAACCCGAAGCAAACTACCATAATGGTGACATTCGAGCTGGCTATGCTCGTGTCGGGGTGGACGAAGTTGTGCCGGAATTTGAAATATTGTCTCTTGAGATTCCTGGAGGTGACGATGAGGCGACACTGGGAGATGTCAAGGGTGGTTTCACGTTGTGGAACAAGAAATACATCGTCTTGTCAAGGCCACCGACTCCTCCTTGTAGAAGTCCACCTAATCAGCAAAACCCATCCCTCCCCGAGAGGGAACCCAGCGCGAGTCAACCTAATCAGCAAAGCCCAGTCCTCCCCGAGAGGGACCCCATCGCGAGTCAACCTAATCAGCAAAGCCCAGTCCTCCACGAGAGGGACCCCAGCGCGAGTCCATCTCGATCTACCCCACGTGATGAAGCGCCCGTTAAGTGGCTCAGCCCGTAAGCGCAAGCGCGGTTCGCTGATTAGGAAGAAACCTGGAAAGGAGAAAACAACGCCGCCTCGGGAGAAGTTACCTTGGGAAAATACCGTCGAGGAAAACGCCGCCATCGTGAAGGCCCAAGTGGATGCATTTCTTGCTCCAAAAGTGAAAGTGCCCGAGCCAAAATTTACCGTCAACATAGCTCCGGAGCTCTGTACACGAACCATCGATAACCTATATAACCCTCCAGCATCGCCGCCATCAGACTATCTGCGTTCTATTGTCAAGTCATATGACGACCTGCAGCAGATGGAGCCCTCGTCGAAGAAAAAAGGTAAACAAATTCCCCAGCTTTGAGAACAAGAAATACAATCGGTCCCCCCGCTCAAGGTGTTTGACGTCGAAGAAATACATCGTATTGCTAAGGCCGCGCAATGTTCTCGACAACAAATAGCTTCGTCAACTGTTTACGCCTTGGCTGATATAGCAAGACAATAGGTTCCCGGGGAAAATTTGGTCGCGGGCAAATTATCAAGAAAAATGCGACACTTTCATACCTGGTATAAGAAAGCCGCAAAGGATGGGACTATCAGTCTCATGGTGGGAGTTAAGGAAGAGCACTATTGCCAAGAATACGCTGTGTCCGTTGAGTTTAGGGAAATTTTTAAGTTATACAATATCCGGGCGCTCGACAAATCTATCATCAGTTCCTATTGTCTGTAAGTGATTTATTTCTATAATTTAAGTCTTTAACTCAGCTCGTTTATTGTCTGCAATTATCCTCACTGTAATCTTTTGTGCGCTATATTTTGCAGAATGAAGATGCTCGAATTGAAGAGGGAGAAAAACTATGAATATGGGTTCATTGACCCAGATAAAATGCATCAAGTCACCATAGAAAATCCCTTACATAACAGGGACACACCGGATGTTTTGCTACGGTATTTCAAACAATACCGTGACAAAAAAACCATATTTTGGGCTTACAACTTTAAGTGAGTGTTACTGTCTTGTACACATTCTATTTTGCTCAACTGATGTTAAGTTTAACTGATGAGTTATGCATGACTGTGTATATAAATGTGTGCAACTTCCACTATATTCTTCTCGTCATTAAAATTCAGGATGGATTGATTCATGTACTTGACTCATTAAGGAGAAGTCCTGACGACTACACGACATGTTCTCAATTGCTCGAAAAGTAATTTAATTTCTTATCGCCTCTTTCGTTCATTTCCTGATATCAAGTCATTAATAACTCATTTGTTAATTTTCTTTGTCCGCGGCGTTTGGAAAGAGTTCATCAAGGAAGAACCGGCTGGTCGATGGAAAGAAGAGCTGACATGGCGTTACAACGATGTAAGTAGTACTACCTAGGTTCACGCACCATTATCATACTTGATTATTATTTGATTGAATAATTCTATTCTTGTATAGAAATGCTTTGAACAGCCAAAGGGAACTGATTTATGTGGATACTACGTTTGCGAGTACATACACGTTCTGACCTGCGAGAAATTAAATAGCAACAGAAGTAAAGAAGTACGTAAACATCGTTATTATTTTACAATCAGTTGTACTGAGTTTCTTTCATTTGATATATATGTATACACACAACTCATGTAGTTATTTTGATCTTATTCTTTTATAGTTGGCAAGAAAGCGCAAGAACCTACCTTTTTTTTGACGCATAAGGACAGTGGGGACGGCCCCCACTGCGTCATTTTCTCATTTTCTCATATACAAAGAATAATTACAAACCCAAGTCCAATGTTCGAAAGTAAAATTACAACAGGTCTAACCAATCATGCATTCCTTGCTCCAAACTAGGCTTAACTCTAAGCCTTATTAAACCTTGAAAAAAGCAAAACAGGTGTCCATACACCTCAGATTATTCTCTAAAATAATTTTATTCCGGTGATTCCAAAGGCTCCAACAACCTGCAATCATAGCCACCTTGAAAAAGGATTATTTGATCTGCGGTTGGCGTCCATGAGCATATCAAAAAACTGCATATCATCATTCCAAGTCTGTCCCAATTTCAACCAGAAACTTTGACTAAAGGGGCATGAAAATAGAAGATGCGTTCTGCTCTCATTTATTCCATCATCACAGAGAACACAGTCAGATGATTCCACATAGAAATGTTTCCTTGTCATCAGATCCTTTGTATTGATTCTGTCTTGGATCATAAGCCAGAAAAAGAACTTGTGCTTTGGTAGGCAGGGGGATTTCCATATCCATTTAAAAGGAGGTGGAACCGGCTGCGCATTTCTGATTGCAAGGTAGACCTTTTTAGTAGAGTATTTACCATCTCCCCATGGAAAACTCCACTTATCATTATCCATTGAAACTTCTGACGCCATAATCGTGTCTCTGATCTGATTGACCTGATCATTAGCAATCAAGGAGAGAGGCAGGTGGAAAAGATCATATATATCATCCACATTTATGACTACTGTAGCCGCAACTGTTATGGATTTATTCTTGGCAAAAGAGTATAGCTCTGGGAATTGATTCATAAAAGGTTCACAGTGCCATTTATCTTGCCATAAAAGCACACTTTCCCCATTAGCAACTGAGCAAGATGTGAGTTCTTTAAATGTGTCCAGAAATGATAGGCAATTTCTCCACCAAAATGAACCTTTGCTGCTATTAATTTTTGGCACAGCATTATTCACATAATAAGCCTTCCAAATTAGATCTACCCAAGGAATATCATGATGATTATGGAACTTGAATAAGTTCTTTATTAATAGAGCTTTATTTTGTTCCCGCAAGCTCAGAACTCCGAGACCTCCTTCTGATTTTGGAAGGCATACCTTTTCCCACTTAACAAGACATTTTCCATGCTTATCAATTTCCTTGCCATGACATAGAAAGACTCTCATTGATTTTTCTATATGATCTGTGTCAAATAGAAGTGGTGACAACGGATCACCCTGCCTCACACCTCGTTTGCAATGTATAACTTTGCCAGGAACACAATTAAGTATGACCGAAGTGGTGGCGCTGTACAAGATACTTCTGATCCATACTAAGAATTTCTCCCCGGAACCAAGGTGTTTAAGCATAGTAAGAATAGCCTTATATTCCACCATATCGAAGGCCTTTTCGAAATCTAATTTGATGATCACAATTTCCTTTTTAGATTTATGGCAAATGTGCAGATACTCAAAAGCCCAAGCAATGTAGTCATGAATAGACTTTGATTTAATAAAACCATATTGATTTTTGTGAAGCAAGGGTATAATTTCTTTCTGCACTCTATTTGCCAATAACTTTGTGACAATTTTCATGGCCATACTTACCAAAGGAATTGGTCTAAAATCCGAAGCAGACTCAGGATTAGGAATCTTAGGAATGAGAGCAATATAGGCTGTGTTGATACTCTGGAGATCCAACAATCCATTGTAGAAACTGTTGCACAAATTATAAAACTGATGCTTGATCATATTCCAGAATTTCTTCATGAACATACCATTAAAACCATTCGGCCCAGGAGATTTATCAGGAGCCATGTGCTTTATAATATCATCAATTTCCTGAGTAGTAAACGGAAGTTCTAGACTGCTCAAATCTCGTGGAGTAATTAGACTATCAAGATCAAAAGGCATATCAATTTGAACAGATTCACCAAGTCTGCCTTTAAAAGAATTCCATAGAATGGCTGCCTTCTGATTATGATCAACAATATCTCTTCCGTCATCTGCCTTTAAACTTGTGATGTAATTGTGTCTGTAATTTCTGGTAGCTATTGCATGGAAAAATTTCGTGTTCTCATCACCAAGTCTTGCCCATCTTATGTTAGCTCTTTTCCTCCAATATATTCTTTTAGCTTCTAAAAGTTTTATTTGATGAGCTTTAAGTGCCACTCTGAAATTGCTTTCTATAATAGAGAGTTGTCTCTGCTCCTCAATACCATCTAGCATAGCAAGAACGTAGCTGCAGTTATCAATAATAATAGATAGTTGTGAGAGGTTCTTACTCCATTTTTTCACAGCATGTCGGATGGATTTAAATCTGGCTGCGATGTCTTGCGCAGCATTTTTATAAACACCCCTGTTATCCCATGAAGTCTCAACAACTTCTTGCAGTCCATCAAATTCCAACCAGTATTCCTCGAATCTGAAGATTTGTGACCTTGGAATATCAGTACCAATCTGGATTAAAATGGGCACATGATCTGAACCCAATCTTGCCATGGGGGTAGCCAGAGTATTTGGGAAATGAGTAGACCAATTATGTGAAGTGAAAATCCAGTCTAGCTTCTCCAATAATGGGCTGCTTTGCATGTTACTCCATGTATATACGCCCCCTTTTAAAGGGATTTCCTCAAGATCATGAAACTGAATAATGGAGTTAAATAGAAGCATATTGTTTGCATTTCCACCAGGCCTATTTCTGTCAGCTGCACTTCTAATCATGTTAAAATCACCCATTATCATCCATAAATCATATTCTGTGGAGTCCAGCTGCAGAAACCAGTCGCAAATTCGGCTCTACCTTCATTAGTGCATGGAGCATAAACATTGGTAATATACCATTTTTGACTAGAGAAATTGCATTTTAGCTCAACCATAATCTGGAAGAAAGATTGACTGATCACAGTCCCAGTGAATGAATTTCCATTCCAAATAATAATCAAACCACCTGAATTGCCCACAGACGGTTGATAAACAAATTGGTTTAGTCTTCTCGGACAGAACTTTCTGAGATATGCACTGTCAAAAGTTTCCCTTTTTGTTTCTTGTAAACAAAGAATATTGCAGTTACTTTCCGTGATTTTATTGCCAAGATCGTCCCATCTATCCTGTGAGTTTATTCCTCTAATGTCCCAGTCCAGAATACTCCAATTTCTGTTTCTATCCATTAAAACTGTCGTGCTGAAGAACAGATGAAGATACCGCCGCAGGGGGCATCTTGCAGTGCTTGGTACCGATCGCCTGAAGTGTTTCAAGAGGGAGTTCAGGTGGAGGTGCTTCAGCACCATCAATGACAACAGCATCGAACTCAGGAGTTAGATTGACGCCCAGCCTCTCTTTTGCCGTATCAGCACTCTCCTTGTCCTTGAAGCCACCTTTGATAGCAACAAGTCTGCTGCTGCGACGAACCTTGTCAACAGTCTTTATATGATTCTTTTTCTGCCTCTTGGCACGAGGAGCCACCACAAGCGGCTGATCAGCAACTGTCTCAGTGTTCACAATATTTTCCTCAGCAGCTTTGTCAACTAAAGCTTCATCATCCTCCTCATGAATCTCAGTGATTACAACAGATGAACTGTTCTGTTCCGCAACAGTCACAGGTTTCAGAGTATTGATTTGAAGCGTACACTTGCGCACTGCACCTGTAGGTCCAACAGAGTCCAAAATGCTGCAACTAGCATCCGTGATGTGTGCACCACCAAGCATAGGCAAGATCTCATTTGCATTTTCCACCAGATTCTCAATCAGCTTCTTGAGTGCCTCAATTGGGGAAGTTTGCTCTGCTTCTTGTGGCTGCTGCGGTGGTGTAGGTGGGTCCAGATCAACATGCTCTGCTGTGGTTGGCGGAGTTTCCGATACGTGGGAGCAACTAGATTCAGATCGAGTAGACGATGTGACCCCGTTAATATACTCACTCTGACGATTGGATTCCGGAGGAGATTCAGGTCGTTTCTCAACCGGTTTCCAACAAAATCTCTCTCTTTTCTGTTTGGATAAGCATTTAAACGCAACATGACCGAACAAATAACAACTTTTGCATCTGATCTGGTTTCTACAAGATCTCCTAGGATGATTAGACGACAAGCATCTTGAACAGAAAAATCGTGCCGAAGTCGCAGAGTTGGGCAGATGTGGTGAGACTGGCGCCGACTCAATCGGGCCAGTAGTGGGCTGGGCTGGATGTTCCGCAACAGTAGGATCTGGTTCATTCAAATTTGAATTACCGCCCAACTGATCACGCAAATCATGATCATTCTGCATGTTCGATCTAGGTGTAACCGCAGCGTGAAAATGTGCATGATCTGAAGATCTAGAATTACCAAGAGGGACAGTGTTGGCACCAGTTAAGGTGGTGTTAGTCTCCAATGGAGGAACACGCCGATAAATTTGTCTAGGCTGAACTTTGCGATAGATCTGCCGTCTAGGCTGATGGGATTTGCGAGATTGCACATGAGTCTATTCTCTGTCTTGCCCAGCATACCACTGTAATTCCTCACGTTTCCAGTTTGGTCCACCAAAACCCCAGAGATGGAAATAGCAGACAAAATCTTTGCATTTGACAGATCTCAGATTGTTGATCAAAAAGCCCACAGATTTTAAACCAACATCAAACAGGAAAACCCTTCCTCGTAGAGGAGAAACTCGCAGGCAATCAAATTGTGCACCCAAACATGCAGAGAGTGCTAGGCTGACGTTGAGAGGAGACAGATCGAACGTAGATCTCCCAAAGGAAACCACAAGAGAGAATCCATACGATGATGAGATGGGGTTGACGGGGATGGAGAAGAGGTTACGAACCTTGGCCCTAAAAGCATGACCAATCGTGAAATCCAAATGATGAGCAAGTGAGGAGGGGTCTTGGAAGGGATCCGCCATCATCTTGATCAATTCCACCGAAGGATCTTGGATCAGACGCCATGGAGAGGGAGATCGCCACCGTGGTCGCCAGGGAGACGTGGGGTGGGAGAGGGAGCCATTGTCTAAGTTTTCTAAGAACCTACCATTAGATGCCCGCTTCAAAGCAATTGCAGAGGAATTAGCGGGATTTTACCTTGCGGAGGTCATACCAAAAACAAGAGAGTACTACTATAAATCAAAATAGTATGCCTCCATGTAATAGTGATATGCATGTAATTAAGTACCTGGAACCAGGAAAAATTGATCTTCATGTTTTGTATGTGTCATCAACGTGATCTTCATGTAATTTCAATCATATGTGTTATATATATATATGCATCAACTTCATCTTCGTGTTTTTGGCGCATCGACGTGATCCCTGTACGATGAAACCATCCGAAAACCCTCCTAAACCCCTCCTAAAACCCTAAATCCAGAAAATTAATCGAAATAAAAAAAGGAAACACGTGCGTCCCGGTTCGTGTTACGAACCAGGACGAAAGGGTCCGAGCCCAGCGGGCTTCGCCGTGGCCACGTGGATGGACACCAGTCGTGGTTCGTAACCAACCGGGACTAAAAAGTTGGGGGCTTTAGTCTCGCTTTGGTAGTCCCGGTTGGCTAACCGGAACTAGAGGCCCCCACGAACCGGGACTGGTGTCCCTTTTTCCACTAGTGCGTCTGTGTTTAAGAGGAGGCCGATACAACACCAAACGTAGGCCGAGCTATATGGCTCACGTTTTTTAATTTTTTTGAAATCTGTAGTTTTGAGCATCCAAAAAATTGAAACAAAAATTCTGAGTGGAGATAATGTTGAGATCTATATTTGTGCGAAATCTTAACAAAAAATCCATAATATTTCGGCCAGAGCATAAAGGACAAATCTGGCGAGGTTTCAAATTTTTGAATCTCGGCACTGTTCACTATTCAAAATTGCAGATTTATATTTTCTGCCGAGACCAAAATACTATGAATTTTTCAGTGGTATTTTATACAACTATAGATCTCAATCTTATCTTCACACAGAATTTTTGTTTCAATTTTTTGGACAAACAAAAGTGGACATTTCATAAAAATTAAAAAACAAGAGCCATATAGCTCGGCCTCCATATAGCTACACTCAAGGCTGATAGCGCTATTATTGCTACTTGTAACGTGTTAAATAGCTAGTGTGTGTCAGCTAATAATAGCTTCTGAATGAAATTAAACTCCCCAACGTTATTAGCTAATAATAGCGACCGACCGTTGGGTTATTACTCTATTTTGATCATTTGAGCAGAGGACTGATGGGACATCGTCATACTCCCCTGTTTTTTTTGGCTGCTTTAACAGTTCTTGCTTGTCAGTTTCAGGCGGTGAGCGCTGCATCAAGGTACTTGTTCTATCCAGCTTTTTTCTACGTTAGAAGCCGTTACGGTTCTTTCCACATTTCCTTTAGCTCACTTTCTATTTAATTTCACAGCCCCATGAAGCGTGCTAGCGCTTGGCGGAAGCGTCTGTTTACTCCTTGAACTAGATAGATAGCTCATAAAGTGTTCAATAAAAAATCATGACTTATTCTCACTTTGGTTATATTGAAGAAGGCGATACGGATGAAGACCACGAGCGCAAAATTGATGGTGGCGAACAACTCCTTCTGCAGCTTCTCCGTCCAGCAATCATGTTATCAGGCTTGTCAAAACGAATTAACAGCTTGGATCTACACATAGTGGTGTATTGACAACATGATGAAACGAATCTGCAACACGCAAATGCTTTCCAGTTAGAAATTTGAAGGCCTCGTGGATGTCTCTCAAGTAACAGAATGGCTATCTGGGCTCTACCTCTAGGCTCTAGTCCTCTACACTGTCGTACATCAATACTAGGACGAGTAAATCCACGGTTGAAATGAATATACCTTGCTGTTACAATGCACGGGAGCAACTAGCGTGATCACAATTTCATTTTATTATATCCTAAACATGTGAATAAATAGAAACCTGAACATAGTAGGACATAGAAACTCGTTATTGTGCAACATCCAAGGAACAATTGTTCACCTGGCTGCTAATGGCGGGCCCAGCTCAATTCATGGGTATTCAAGTGAATACCTATTATTTTTTGCACAAAGAATTCATATATATATTATATGTACAATGTAACTTTCGTATTCAGTCATTATTCAGTGTGCATGTCTCTAGCTGTTCTCCGCATCTGATTCGCTGGCTCATGGCTCAAACAAAATGTCATGGCTCCATCTTAGCCCAACTCCAAGTCTCCAACTAGCGACACAAACAGTCAGACAATACAAACTCACGACGCTATGCCAAGAAATTTATGAATCTTCGTGTTATCTATGAACAATTTGTGAACCTTCATATTTAGATTATCAGTTTTCTTTCACTCTGAATACCCATGGTCAAAATCCTGCGCCCACCCCTGGCTGCTATTACATACAGAAGCAAATGACTAGCCCGTACTTATCCAGGGTGGATGGATCTGAAAATTGCAAGAGAAACTGGCTGGCGAATTTTGTAAGCAGATCACCCAGCGACGATTTTCTATTTTGAGAAACACGTAATATGAATATGTTACCCTGCGAGTAGAAAAAACAACAGGCAGGCCACATCCAAAGCCCCATCAAAAGGCGTTGATCCGGGTAATGTGAAATAAATTTGCAGCGAGCCCAACCTGTTATTCAGCAAACCAGCCTGCCACGAGTTTGCAGCCCGTGACTGGCTTTGCCTTCCGCAGTTCATTTCCTGCCGACGGGAGTGTACCTGGTTTGTCCTTCAAAAAAATTGGTCTGCAAGGAACGCCATCATCTACCGGTTTCAAACTTTCAAGTTTCACCTGATGATCTGCGACGCTCTGTTTGAAAATTTACTTCTAGATCTTTTATTTTCCTGAAATTACTAGAGTGATTATTCCTTTCAAAACCGTGGCATACTACCAACCACGTGGTCAGTCACTGTGCATAGCAAGTATAAAATCCAATCTAGACAACCTTTATTTTCTACCTCGGACAATACAAATAATAATTATATTAAAAATAATGGTTATATAAACAAGATCTGGAGACCCAGTATTTTTCTTGAAATTTTTTCTGTTCCACCATCTTTTATAGTCTAGGGATGCAAAATTAGTATGTGTGCACAAGAGCCTGTGCCATCTTTTCTAGCTCGGGAGGTGGGCGAACAAAGAATTCTCAAAAGATGATGGTCTATTGTGCAACTGCGAGCTGGAGATAATTCAGCATATTTTGGGGATGGATGTGTAATCCTTACGATACAAATTAGAGCAATTTTAGGTGCCATCTCACAAGTAGTACATGAAAGATGCGAAGTCGTCAAGTCTTGCCCGTCCATACATTGGTTCACACATATCCAGGTCTTTTCTTAACCACACAAATACATCATTGCAACTAGCAAACAAGAACGTGGTGACAAATGTTGTTCCATCAGCCAATGCAACTTGTAGCTACATGCTGATATCTTTGACCATATTGTAAGGTCTATATCATTTTGTGGGAACCAAAACAAATGGCTCTCTTGGTAGAATTATCAACGGAAAAAATTGTAAGGTCATGAAGTCTTGCCCTTCATTTGGCTGAGACATCTTTGACAAGATATTCTCTTCATCCAACGGTAAAGGCCACATGTATATCGGAGCCCATCCAATGAGACCCCACTCGACCGTATCATTGCAGATAGGCCACGCTGCACGTTCATTTCTGGCCACATGACATATGCTGTCATTGTGAGAGAGCGACTTGTCGGTGTTTTCTTATTCTTGGGGACTACCACAAGTTGCTCTTATTCGAATGTTCTTATGGTTATGCGCGAAATACGAAGACTTTTTTTGGCAGGTAGAAACTTTGTAGATTAAAAAGATACCATATAATTCATATCAAAACCCCTCGATTTGATTTCTCATTGTTGTTCCACTAGCTGATTGCAACCAAACAACAAAGAGGCTAAAACAATTTATATTGTGAAACGGAGAGAGTAGATTACTACCGGACTTTATTATTTAGTCAGAACAAGTTTCATTTTGTTAGCTGAAGTCGAGACATACAGTGAAGGGAGACATCATATAGATTTCAAATGCAGATCCTCTCCCACAAGTGGCTCATGTAATGTCATGAAGTCTTTCCATGCCATTCCATTGGTTGAGGCCGATCCAGCCAACCATATTTTATCTTTTTTAGTAAAGAGCGCCTTATAAACACAAAATTTAGCATATACAATTAATAGGAGATTACATCTACGTATGCATAGATAGGAGGCACATAGTCAGTCAGAACAAAAATTTAATGGAAAAATTGGTGTTATACAAGTATATGTGAAACTTGTAGCAACACTTAAGCCGATGGCATGCTGATCTGCGGACAATGCTAACACCCATGTATAGATCTTTGTAAACAATTCACTTTTCTCGATATTCTTAAATGGCACGAAAGGGAGTGGAGTTCTTACCATAAAAAACCATATTGTTTCTATATAAGCAAAGCGATAAAATAGCAGAAAGTGCTCCCACCCTAATGAAAATTATATACATGTGATCTATTCCATGTAAACATTTTCCAAATATGTTAGAAGCCACTTAGCCATATAACACATGTGAACTTGCACTTTAAAAATAAGTGTTCAATTGTCTGATTATGTTTAAAAAAATCGACAGTAAAGTTCCATTCCAGTTGCGACTTGTTGCGTTATTTTGCATAAGGACACCTTTACGGAAAAGCCAGACATATTTAGAAAAAATTAAGGGCACCTTCATTTTTCATTTTTTAATTAGCGACTGACTCTTCTAATTGAACGAGCAATCTACAGATAAATTCCACCAAGAATTTATGACTATTTTCATGTAGACTGTGGTGAAATTCACGGTTGGCAACCACACAAGAAGAGTATTCCATGCCACAAGTATGGGTTCATCCACATCTCGCATAAATGTCCCATTTGGTGGATATGTAACAAAGACCTTAGCGATTGTGGTGCTCTTGTGAAGTACTATATTGTTAAAAGTTCGATATTGTTCTCGCAAGGTGGTACTTTTAGCCTCTTACTTTGAAACCGTGCTTGGTAGTAAATTATTCAAAACAGAAAAACTTATTCTTTTGTTGCCATTAAAACAGCCATTAGTTGTGTATTTTCTGTAACTCGGTCATATGTCTCATAGGTTTGTGGTAGGAGTTTGATGATACTATTGCAAGGACGGTTCATTTTAAAATATTGCCGCTGGTTTTTTCATAGCCGATTTTCCTCGGCATCGATGACTCTTCGTTGTAGTCAATTGATGCCAAAATTTATTTTCGGAAGAAAAGAAAAGGTTAGGCGAAACTTTTGTTTTGCTCGTGTGAAAAGGCCAGAAGACTGTTCGTGCCTTGCGGCACCACTTGTGCTGCAAAGATGAGGTGTGATGCCACATTATCCTAGTGCCGCTGTCTTACACAACTACACAAGTCGTGTAGTGCTGCGTGGGTGCCGACACTGCCGCGCCGATACGACCAAGACACTGGATGTAATTTCGGTTAAGTGGTTCGAATCTTCCTTGCCACATATTATTTGTTTCCGTTGTTTTAAACTTCAGACTTCGGTTTAGTGGTTCGAATCCTCCTTGCCACATATTATTTGTTTCCGTTGTTTTAAACTTTTAACCGCAGAAACAAAAATGAGATTAGCCACACCTAGTATTTTTCTCCAAGGGGGAAATCGATGCACTAACTTTGTAGGCTAACGAATGATGACTTGTAGCTACATCGCACAATGTGAAAACAGGCGTATAGACTATCTATTTATTTAAATTACAATTTATCCAGCTTTACGAACAGTATTGATATTTTTCAAAGTTGAATGAAATTAATAGTTAAGATTGGTTCGGAAAATCCGTAGGCCCTGGACATGATGTACGAGACTGATACGAGATGCCAACTCGTCGATCGATCAAGCTAGCGACGTGAGAAAACTGACAAGAAGCGTTGAGCTCCATTTCGTGCTTTGTTCCTTCTCGAGTTTGCGATCAGCCGATCACCCATCCCCAATCCCTATCAGCACTTCAGTAGGGTTTGGTTGCCAAATTTTGACAAAAAGAAAATAGGCCCACTCTATAGTTTGGCACGGGGCCTCGGATTTTACCGGCCCGGCCCTGGTAATTTGTCTTTGAAAACAAAAAATAGAAAACATTCCACAGTATTTCTGCTATTCCGGCGCCGTATGAACATCTTGTAACGCCAACAACTTGGTATGAACCGATAGGCTGCTCTCCATTCCTACGCGGCAGTACCCAACCCGATCCGTCCGTAGTAGACTCGTAGTGCAGAGATGCCCAGGCGTCTTCGTGATTACTTCTTCTCCGACGCAACCCAACAGAAGTTGGAGTCATGGCGCTGGCGCTTACCAATCATCCTCTTTGTAGCCGCGGTTCTCACAGGTACGGTTCTCCTCGTCTTGCACTACGCCGTCGTACCCGAGGTCAAGGCCGACATCGAGGATGCTTGTCTAAGACGATTCGCCATGGCCACTGCAAATAGTAGCCGCGGCATGACGGAGTCCGTCTTCGGTTTCAACATCTCCATCGCCGTCGAGGTTCGCAATCGGAACAAGGCCATGAGCGTCAAGTATACGGAGCCCCTTGTGGCCTCTTTCGTCTTCAACGACTGGCGTTTGTACAACGTAAGCCTCGCCGCCAAGGGGCACACGCACCCGGCGCGCAAGAGCGAGCTCCACATCCTAAACCCCGGCGGGAACCTCCCGTCGTCTCAACTAGGCGCCGCGGCGGTCGATGAGTTCAAAAAGCAGAATGCGACGGGCGTCTTCAATGTGGAGCTGCGCCTCTCCGGGGAGATCACGCTTCGCATTGGCAACACGCGGAAGGTGAGCTTCAGCTGCAAACTCAGTCTGCAGCTCGCACCAGCAGGCACCGGCGTCGTGGAGTTCCACAAGGTCAACTGCAAGCCCGAGGAGCCGGAGGTTAACTATTTTTAACCAATGCGTGTTATTTAGGATATAAAATTATTTCGATCCCCTATATGTATGTTCTTCTACGATGGTTGCACTGCTTCTGAGCTAGTGGATTATTTCTTTATTTATTTTCAAAAGGGCATATAATTACCTTCACAAGGAGGCCCAAACAAAAAGGGCTAAAAAATGTGTACACTCTTAATAGTATGCACTACCATGATCTAACAGATTATTAGTGCTTTCCACCACAAACGCATTATGATCAAGGGAAACAAAAAGGGCTAAAAAAATGTACCTTTTCATTGCAGTAGCAGACTTCCTCAAACAGCAAACAAACATTGCCCTCACGCTAACTCCAAGCTCACCCACCCCTATCGACCGCGCTCTCCCTGCCACTGTCCTTCAATGTGGATGATACGCTAATCATCGCCCGCGCTTCGAACCACGGTGCTGTCACCCTGAGGGGCAATCATGGACGATTTCGCCTCTGCCACCGAACTATTAACTTAAATAATATAAAAAATATTCCCCTTCACATCTCCCCTGAACTCACACAACAAATCTCTCACGCGCTCGACACTCCTACCTCCACCTTCCCTCGAACCTATCTCAGACTCCCTCTCTCACCGTACAGGCTTCTCACCTCCATTTTCCAGCCTTTAATCGTCCATATAGATATCTACCTCGCCAGCTTGCGGGGCGCCTACTCTTCACTAGTGCTAGGTTAATCCTCCGTGATGCCGTCCTTGACAGCCTCCCCACCTACTTCACGCCACCCACCACCCATATGCTAATAATCCAAAAGATCGACAAACCGCGACAATCCTTCTTTTGGTCTGACGAGGAGACATACTCCGGTGCTCGGTGCCTCATCACGTCGGACAAGGCTTGCGGTTGGGGAACAACAACCGATGGGGGTCCGAGGCGAGGTGCGACAGGCCACGGTCATGGCGGCGAGGGGTGTGTCGGTCTCGGGGCAAGAGCGCGGCACGGCTGCGCCGTGGCTGAGATGGCCACCAGCGACGGATGAGAGGGCGAGAGCTAGCTAGCCAGTTTTCTCTGTGCTTTGCACACATGTGACACCGTCAAAACCTGAAACTTCAGTCCTTACCAAATCTCCAGATTTAGTGGCAATGTTACGCACCCTCGCCCAGGCCTTATGCATCACACCCTTAGCACCCAGTTCAAGGAAACGAATTCACAATGACATCACAGATTCATACCCATTATATGAAATAACATCACATTACGAGAGTAATATGTCGACCTAGCAGTACATCTCCAACTGTCATTAAACTCCGGCTTATGCTCTCTAGTGGTAGGATTCACTTCAAGAACAGTAATAAGCAAACAAAATTCCGCAAATATAAAAGAATTCAAGATTCTGTAGTACGTGTAAGTTGTAACAAGACTGAAAACACATAACAATGTTGATAGCAGGGTTCTCTACAAAATATAATAACAAGGGTGGATATCAATGTAGAATCCAGTTGTTGATACGAATGGACTGGTGCAGCGACGACATTGTAAATCAGGAATTGATTTCCTCAGTGACTGGCTCGCTCCAACGCTTCGCACTGCACACAAAGAAGAAAACCCTACGATCATTAACACTTCTGATTGTATTGTATACTACTCCTTCTATTTTAAATATAATATATTTCATGTTGACTAAATGCACAGTAAAATGAATGAACATGCACGCTAAAATGTGTCTAGATACATTTATATACATGCACATGTGGACAGTTGGTAAAACATCTTATATTAAAAAATGTAGGGAGTACCAAGCAACATTTTAGCTAGCTAGAAGCACTGAAGCAGACTGAAGGTGACCACCCTGATTAGAAACTTATTTGGCAATGCCCTATGCCGCCCAAGGTAAGAATTTTTGCCTGGACGCTTGCTCGCAATTCACTCGCCACACAGGAGAATTTTGCCGGAGTTTACCCACTAAAAGAAGCAAGCTCCGGTGGAAAGTTCAAAACGATTCCTTATGAGTTATCTGGACTCGTTGCTGCCGATCCGACAACATGATGTGGTAAATGTAGAGAAAGGTAAATATGTTGTCTCCACTTTACAGCGCTAAACAAGAGAAGCACCGGGAGGATGGACGCCAGAAGGTCAAGCAGAAGTGGAATTGACCTGACGAAAGCTTTGACAAGCTAAACGTCGATGGTGCATTCACAGCTGATGGGGGGGGGGGGGGGGGGGGGGGCAGGAACTGGCATGATCCTAAGGAACTGGCATGGAGAACTAGTCTTTGCAGCGTCCAGGCAGCTGCGAGAGTGTGAGGATACACTGGAGGCCGAGCTTGCTGCGCTGGAAGAAGGGCTAGAACTTGCATTGCATTGCATTGGTCGGCGAAGCCCATCATCCTTGAGACAGACTGCGCGGAGCCGATCAATCTAATACTGGGAAGCTCACTGAATATGTCCCGTCATGCAATGAAAATTAGCTCAATCATCCATGAGAGATTTAGTGAAAGAGATATATTAATGGAAAAGGTGAGCCGTGAGGCAAACTATGTGAGTCATGGCTTAGCTAGAATGGGAAGGGTAGAGGGAAGAACGGCAGTTTGTCTGCATGATGTACCTGGAGACATCGCCGAGGCGATGAACACTGATTATTCCCACCCTGATCATTAATATAATCCTCTCTTTCCATGCAAAGATAACTGTACTCCCTCAGTTTTTTTTAAATATAAGACATTTTTGACGGTTCAAAGTGAACTTCCCGCAACATTTTATATTTAGGAACAAATGTTGTAATATTTAGGAGGAGAAAAAACAACAACTAACCGTGCATACTTGATGATGCTTAGGGAAGAGTTAGATGGAAAAGCTTTTATCAAGGTGTCTCATCTTCGATGTACACAACTTTGGCATTATGCTCCACATCAACCCACCGACGTATTATGGCATCATCGACTCCAGGATGGAGTCCGATTTCCTTGAGATTTCGCAGCATTCTTATCTGAATTCCGGGAAGATCACCGGGGGTTTTACAGAGCAAATGTAGCGAGACAAGGTTACTCAGATCTTGAATTATCACATGGCCGAGACTCTCCGTGCCCACAAGGCATATCCGCTCCAGGCTTCCGAAAGGACCTTCCTGTTTTATTCCCAAACCATCAAGCTTTTTCTCAACCAGCTTCAGAAATTTCAGTTTGCAACCCAAACTGAGGAGGCCTCGATGGATTTCGGCCCCGCCGAGGTTAGTCCAGCGAGGCACAGCTCCTGCACTCTAATCAGAAATGTAACCGGAGTAGGTAGTATGAGACCGCCACTCAGCTTAAGGGATGTGAGTCTGCCAGCATCGTTCAGGCAATACATGAATGATTGAGAGGACCCTTGAAAATCAATAGACAGTGAGTAACTAATGGGTGTCATACGTGTTCCATTACTGATGAATTCCTTGATGCCTTCCTTCAGAGGGTCAAATGAATTCCTTCAGATTTGCGATCACACCATATCTTCACCTTCCTCAGCCGCGACATATGGATCAACAGTTGTGGAAGCCCTATGCCGTTGTCGACGAAAATTCCTTCTAGCGTCTCCAGGACACAACTGTTTTTTTTCATGAATTCCTTTAGCTTGGAGATTTTATTTTTGAGCCCCAGAAACTTCTTTGCACCCTTCTTCCCCAGGTTTGGCTTTTCATCTGGGCAGTCCTCGCTAGCAAGTATAAACTTGCCAAGGAGGTGTTTCAGTTTAGGAAGCATGAGCACCTCTGAGTACACCGTGACTACATCGGTTGTCCTCATGTCAAGTGTCTCCAGCCATTTGAGCCGCCCTATTTTCCTCGGAACGCAATCGATATTGTTCCCAAGGCTCAGATATTTCAGCAGCAACAGGCCGCATATGTTTGGGAGCTGTTCTGCATCCAGATCAGCACACTCCTTCAGATCCAGGACTCGGAGTAGCTTATGCTGGTCAAACCTCAAGATAGATCTATATTCGGCATCCTTGGTTGGAAAGACGCCATAGTAAGGAGACGGCGTACTTTGGCACGTTGAGTCCGCCATTTTCAGCGTTCACATAGGATGGAGAGAAAGCCGGCGTACATATTCTTGGTTGGCGGTCTCAATCGGACCACAAAGCAAGGTGAAAAAATTCTCGAACACGGCCTTGTCACAAATGTGGTTGAACACCATCCCAGGAGGCAGCTGACACCTCTCCACCTTCCCATTGTTGCCTTCTTAACAGACTTGACAAAATTGTGGCGGATGAGGCTGTCTAAATGCTTGGCCAAAATATCTTCATCGGAAAGATTTGTATACTGTTGGACATTCGGTTTGGCATATACATGTATTCCTTCAGCCACAAATCGCCTTATGAGAGCATTCGTCCTGACATGATGACCACGCGGAAACATGCTGAAGTATAACAAGCAGCCCTCAAGAACAACCCTCTCGTAGTCACTGCCAAGCAATCCTTCCGCTTTTGCTACGGCCGCAGCACAAAGTACGGAGCAGGTATCTTCGTACGACATTCCACCGACCTCTCCTACCAAGACCAGGCCGGCTGTGTTGCTACCTGGAACAACTAGTGGCAGACCTTCACCACAGAAGCAGGCTCTCGCGTCTGGCTCGATGTCTGTCGTCACAATAATTCTGCCGCCCACCCCATTGGCCCAACAGAAGCTAGTTATTTCACTGTACACCTCTGTTGTCATCACGTTGTCAATTACTATCAGATAGCTGCATAATAAACAAATTGGTAAGAAACTAATGTAAATACACATTTTGTTTGGAAATGGAAGTTACCCTGACATCTTAAAGCCTTAGAGGTTTTGGTTACCGGAAGGTAATCGGATATCCCGAGCAACCCCCGAAATGGTCATACCGGACAAAAAATCCCGCAAGTTTTGAATTTTAAGGAAAACATTCCATAAGTGGTCATATTGGGAACCAAAAAAATTGAATTTTTATGTATGTTTCTAAATTCGTCCGGTATCTGTTCAGGACTTTTGAGCAGATTGATGTTGGATATAGATGTTGTTATTTATGTTGGAGTTCTTGCTCTAAGAAAACATGTTAAAACTTACGAGAGCAAGCGTGATTACAAAAGCCACAGTATTGTAGTTCACATTAAAATCCTGAGATTGAGTAGTGTTCTTATATAGTAATTCATCGCTTGACACTCCTGCTTGGGCTTATAGTTGCAGTGCTACTTCTGCTTAATACTAATTAGCTTCTCCCTCCGTTCCAAATTACGTGAATTTATTTAACCGCGCGTGGATGTATCTATACATTTAACATATCTAGTTGCATCAACATTTGATTAAATGAAAGTCATCTAATTTGCAAGGGAGTACATGATAGGTTGACAACCATGGACGAAGCAGAGAAAAGTGCAGCACAGCCTTTCAACACCCACACATGCACACGTACGGGCAGCATCGTCCTCATCGCTCAGAGTGTGAGGTGCTCGGTCTACCGCTGCAGTCGGTAATCAAGAAGAAGCCATCCGGCGATGTTGTGTGGCAACCTGGACACTCCAAGCAGCATGTTGTGGACCGGATGGCGGCGGCGATGATCTCCTCATAGTGGCGGCACAACGGGAGGCGAGGGAGTGCAGCCGTAGAAATAATTTGAAATGTTCGAGAGGAAGTTTTAAGTAAAAAAATGTGATTTAAGTGTGATAATATTAATATAGAATATTTAGATATTAGAAAATTGTGGATTAAATTTCAAAAGCATTTTATTAGATATCACATATTAGAATGTTAAAAAAAAAAAATAGGCCGTCGGCTTTTCCAGGCACCAGCTATGCCTACCGCCGCCGGGACCTTGAGATGCCTCTACCACGGATTCCATTGACAGGTCGGACCTTATCATGACGGAAGCGACTGGATCAAGTTAAAAATCTATAGTAGAGATTGGAGACTCACTGTCCTTGCTTAGGCGTGATTCCAGCTGATGCCTGACGTCGGAGGGAGATAAGCCAGGCTCAAATACCTCCAGTATCTCCATCAGGACATCATCCAGGCTTTTTTCCACCCCACTAACCCACGCCCGTCGACTGAATTGTTGGCGTACCTCTTTCTTCTCGTAGACTCGCCTTGCAAGTTCTGAATTTTGGCCACTGGAGCCAATGGCACAGATAACCTTGGCCTTCATTTCGGATTGGCTCTCTAAGAGGGTAAGCAGATCCTCTTCTGCGCTATTTTCATCCTAGGAGTTGGAGCAACTTCTTCATTGTTCGCCTCCTGGCTGAGGTAATCTTGTTGTCTTTCGGATGATTCTCTTATTCTCCTCTTGAAGTCACGAATCTCGTTGGCAAAGTGTACAGCAGAGGTAGTTTTGACCATGAAGTAGTTGTCCACGGAGTCCTCGATATCAGCTGCCAACCTTCTGAGTTGCGCGATCCAGGTTCTCCGCACATCACTGGTTTTCTTGCCTTTCCAGCGAGGCCCTCCGATGACGGCTACAATCATCTCCAGTTCGCTCTGAATGGATTCAAGATCAGGCTTCAAAAAGAGATTAGTCGTTATCTCCCTTATCACCATGGGCAGGGTGATGGTCACTAAGGCACCAACTATGGCAGCCTCCATCTCTCTTTCCTTGCTCGATCTGGGAAGTCAGCTTTGGTGTTACATGGAGCTAGGGAAGGATTGAGAGTGTGTATAAGGAAGGAGGATACCTGCCATTTCATTGAAATTTCAACGGATAAAACTTCACTTACTTACAAGTCCAGCGTGGAAGTTTTCAACTCCTTGCGGACAGAGTGATAATTTGCATAAACTTGGGTGTAAATCTGCGATAGTTAATTCTAAAATCCCTAAACTGAGGGTGCTGATGTGCAAATTTATAATTTTTCAATAACGTAGTGTTGAGAGTGTAAAAGCTACCTAAAGAAACAGCACTCGCATGATGTGACATGTGAAGTGGACCGATGTCAGACTCTTCTTATAGATAATCCTATAGGTAATAGTTGCGATTAATTTCTCTTAAATAGGTCTTCAATGTTACGTATATAGGATGACATCTCTCACTTAATTTGAGGGTAAGGCGTGTTGTATCCTCCCATCTACCAAGCCCCTTGCCGTACGCCCGGAGCTCTTCAGAATCGATGTCTATTGGGTAATAGTTTCAGAACTCCTCCTCGCATACTCTCTTGTTATGATGACGACGATCACTAAATATATATATTCTGGTTCTGATAATCTTCAGGTGGATATCGATCGATGTTCCGACATAGCTTCAAAGCTTGATATAGCTTTAGTCGGCCATGGAGAAGGATCCCCACGATTCTGTTTGGCTCAAAGCAGAGATGGCAAAGATGGAGGATGATCCAGTTACTGTCTCGCTCGGACCCATGGGCCCACTCTTCCGGCAGCTCCGTTCTGCCATAGATTGACAATACGGTCGGCTGAAGGGGGTTCAGGCCAAGATCAAGATTCTTGGCGAAGGACTCGTGGGATTATGCACTGACCTCAAGGTCTTGTCTGAGGCGGAGGACACCATTACGGTATGCTGGGTGAGGCAGGTCCGGGATATATGCTATGACACGTCAGACTTCCTCGACGAGCTCATGCACTTCATCCACGACTCCCCGCAGAATCCTCTTGGGTCCACTTGTACTTTTTTGTACTTTTTTGAAAGTTTTGGTTATATAATCTAGTGCTATGAAGATATTTAATTCTCATATTTACCTTATTTGTCATTAATACTCACCATTCGGACATGGAAGGCGTGAAGTTTACAGTTTTATTTTGTCAGTGGTTATATTGAAAAGAAATTTTCTATCTAGCTCTATATTGATTGAGTCAAAATGAGAATGACATCATTGCATACTTAAAAGACTTTTTTAGATACAAAGTTATATAACATTTTGGCAGTTCAAATATCAAAATATAAGATTAAAATAGTCACCGCTTGTAGTTTGTTGAAAATTTCATAATTTGGTGTTCTAATTTTTTTTCCTTTCTCTTGTTTATTTGTGAATGGTTATATTGCAATAAATGAGGCTTAAAATGATAAAATGTTTTGTAAAAACTAATTATATGAACACTTTTTTAGCGATATATTATTTATACAGTGAGAGGTGAGATGTGCATGCTCGCTAGATCAGTTTTGGCCTTTGTTTGAAGCTTAACCAACTCATACTAAAAATATGATTTCTAATTTTTTTTATTCTCGATGGAAAAGAGTTTCAGTATTATTTTCAATACAAATAAATTATGTTGGTAATATGTTGCACTTATTATGGTCCTAGTATTAAATAAATATAATGTAACAAAAATAAAGTTTGTGAACACACGTAAGTTTTGTACTGATAATACGTTTTGGTATTTATTTACTATTGATCTATGGGTGTATCAAATTAAAGTCAACGAATCAATGTTATTAGCCTTTATTTTTTAATGAAATTAATGGAAGGTTTCCTTCTCTCGTTATCATCTGTTCTATTTTATTTTAGCCTCCTTATCTCATATTTCTCTATTTTCTCAATGAGATCTTGCTACTGGGTTATTCTTGGGTATGACTTGCGAAACAATGTTTGGTATGGCACACGCTCAACCCTACCTTTACCCTTCTGGTGGGTGAGACTTGTGACCAAAAGAAATATGGAGAGGACAATCAAATCCCATAAAAACATAAAGTGTGCTAAAAGGCCTTAATTTGGACAGAAATGACATCCATTTTTATCTATACACTGTTGTTATTGTTTCTTTCTCCCTAAGTTTTCTCTCTTGCTCGCTTAAATTAATTCGCACTGGTTTACTTAAACCCTAAACAGAGATTGACCAAATAGTGAGAATTATTTCTCAAACCAACCGAATAGTTGGCAAAGACCCACCTAGTTAGATTGATTTTTGAAAATATGCATGTCACAGTCGACGGTCCCTGCCATAGACAGAGAAGTGAATAACCATGTTATTTCATGGCCCTATAGGTACAATAACCCTACAACATCCACACTATTCTTATTTTAGAGGTTGGATAAACAAATTAAAACTTCACGGGAGATAGTATAGCAAGGATGTTTTTGGAGAAATAGGACTAAAGGATTAAATTATAACAAAACCTAGAGGTGTGCGACTACATGAAAATATAAACCTTATGATGTTACCCTCGTAGAAAAAACTCTTACCCTACTCACAAACTTATTTCCAATCGCAAAATTGCTGTCACCTGTCTCACAATAGATAACATTCAGATTTTGAAGTTTCAAATATATGCATAAATATATCTTTTATATTTTTTAAAATATTTTACAGGACACAACTGGTGCATCTTTTATATCGAACAAAGGATAATTCTAAATAATTTATTATATTAGCAATCACAAATAGAGATGCTCGACATCACACTTTTTAGAAAGTGATGTTTTTTGGAACAAAGTTCCTATGTGTCAAGATCTATATTAAAGATTTAATCAAACTATTTCTTACACATGGCTAGAGAAATTGATGCTTTGTATATGTGCGTAACTTGTTAGGAAGTGCTTGTTGAATTCTAATTGCTTAATGACGGGAGTCCATACCCGTCACTTGTTTTCTCAACTTATTCATGTCAGACAGGCTACGTGACTAATACTTTTCTGTTAAACATCAACATAAATTTTTGATGCAACTAACACGACAATTTAGATGATGCGGCCAAGCATGGTGGCTCTTTTAGGAACACGGTATATTTAGGGCTCAAACATATTTAGAGATTCACACATCCTCTTGAATTTTAATATCTAGATCGGTCACTTTTATTTCTCTACACGACCCGTGTAAACTTTACAAAGTACAAAACTTTCCGAGAAATTGTTCTGTTACATGAAATTAATAAGCTTATATTTTCTCTAATTTTTATTTGATTTGAATTAAATATGACTTGAATTAAATATTTGGTTTTATATTTCAGGGGAGAAGTCCCCATTGAAAATATTCCTATCTATTTTCCCCGTGGAGAAAATCATTTTCCAAAAGTCAATTATATGTTATGTAAAGAGAAAAAACATGTTCTTAAATTCCTAGCAGGATAGGCCGAATTATTCAAACTCATTTTCCTTTTCTGTCTCTTTTTCTTCTTTTTTTTCCTTCCTGGGCCGAATTCCTTGGCCTATCTTTGTCTTTATTTTCTCTCTTCCCTCCACCCCATGGGCCAGCCCACGAAAGTCAGCTGGGACCAGCTTTCCTTGGTTCTGTTCGATCGATCAATCTAATAGAAACCTGTTGTTTCCGGACGCGAGGACGTGTCTGCTGGTCCGCGTTGATTTTTTTTGTACCAATCAACGTTGTACGTAACGCTTTTAATTTTTAATCTCAACCGTCACAACCGTCATAACAAAAATCAATAGATTATATATTTCTAACCTATGTGGATTAATGTGGTGTCTCCGTTAAGTTTCTTAAATTGCTTTTAATATATAATAGATTTCTGGGCCGAATTCCTTGGCCTATCTTTGTCTTTATTTTCTCTCTTCCCTCCACCCCATGGGCCGGGACCAGCTTTCCTTGGTTCAGTTCGATCGATCAATCTAATAGAAATCTGTTGTTTCCGGACGCGAGGACGTGCTGCTGGTCCGCGTTGAATTTTTTTTATACCAATCAACGTTGTACATAATGCTTTTAATTTTTAAGCTCAACTGTCATAACAAAAATCAATGGATTATGGGCCTGTTTGTTCCCGCTTCCGCTTGAGTTTTTGGGATGAAAAAGCTGAATTGCAAACAAACAGCCAACGGTGGACAAGCGCTGGGCAAAAGAGCGGTCGGAAATTGAACTGCGCGAGCGAAGCCACAGCAAAAGCTAGCTCGGAGGTGCTTCCCGAGCTTTTCTCTGCCTCCCGAGTGCCATCGGACCAAATTGCCCTCTATAGTTTGAAGTATTTACAGACAAACTGCCACCCCATATAACTCGAACTCCTCCTGTGCGAAACGGTAGAACCTGACCTCCCCGACTCATTTTCCCCTTTTCTCACGACCGAGCGCGAGCATGGCGGCCTAGGGTTCGTGCCGCCGCCGCCGCCGTTCCCCACGGCCGCCGTGCAAGATCTTCCACGCTCTGGGCCTCGACAAACTCGCGCCGTCAAGGTCGACCTTGTCCCCGTCGGCCGCCGGAGACAGGGCGCTTCGAGCTGCCGCCTCGATCTGTCTCGTCCGCCGCCGTCCATGTGAGCTGCCGCATACAGGAGCTCTTCGAGCTGCCGGTGCCTCGCCGTGTCTCATCCGCGGCCGTCCCGGTGTCCTATATCACGATTCATGGAGAAAGGGACACCCCTGCCTCTCATCTTCCTCTCGGCAGCATCCCCAGCAGATCCGTGATGTTAGTTGGATCTGTAGATGCAAGTACTGATGATGCATGCTTTTCATGTTTCTGTACCCCGAATCCTGTAATCGAACTCCATCTCCACATGTTCTTGCCGTTTATGGAGTAGCAGCAGCCCTCTATCCCCAGATCTGGCTGTTCGTCGTTTATGAACACTTGGGATGCAAAAGGCTGTGCTGAGATGCAAAAGGCTCTGGCTGTTCGTCGTTTATGAACCCAACAGTTGGATCTGGCCGGTACTGCTATTTTCCACAAATATTCTATCTCATAAAATATATTTCAGTTCAAAATTATATGTATACAAAATATGTGCGTATTAACGAGTAGATTCCATTCCCGTAATTAGTTTCGAGTTTCGTGAACCGTAGGTTCTGAATTTTGAACCGAAGTTCATACCATTTTTAGATGAATTTTTAGATGTAATTCTCTATGTTTGGATAAATACGTGTTTCAATTATTATATAAATAGATAAACCGAGATGATTTAGCTATCTAAACATCGTAATAATGAATTAAATAAGTCAAAAACAATTGTTTCGCTTTAAATCGGCACTTATATAACATCTTCAGCATTCAGAGGCATTCCAGACATTTCACCCAGAAACCCAACAGCTACAGCTGCCGACAGCACTCCTGCCAAACATCAAATCTCTGCTTCCAGCAGCTGCTTCTCACAGCTGCTTTTCCACAGCTCAACAGCCACAGCTGCTTCTCAAAAGCTGCAGCCCAAACAAACAGACCCTATATATTTCTAAACTATGTGGATTAATGTGGTGTCTCCGTTAAGTTTCTTATATTGCTTTTAGTATATAATAATAGATTCCTGGGCCGAATTCCTTGGCCTATCTTTGTCTTTATTTTCTCTCTTCCCTCCACCCCATGGGCCCGCCCACGAAAGTCAGCCGGGACCAGCTTTCCTTGGTTCAGTTCGATCGATCAATCTAATAGAAACCTGTTGTTTCCGGACGCGAGGACGTGTCTGCTGGTCCGCGTTGAATTTTTTTGTGTACCAATCAATGTTGTACGTAACGCTTTTAATTTTTAATCTGAACCGTCATAACAAAAATCAATGGATTATATATTTCTAACCTATGTGGATTAATGTGGTGTCTCCGTTAAGTTTCTTATATTGCTTTTAGTATATAATAGATGGGCGACGTATGTGTACAACCAAATCGACATAAAAATATGAGAATTAACTAATTTGTCATTTAGTTTAGAAATTTATTTATACATACTTACAAAAAATGTTCGTATTCCTGTAACGATTTGTTTATCTAGTACTTCCTCAATTGTAACATATATGTGTCCGTGCCTTGCAAACGGGAGAAACAAATTCTCAATGCTGCTAGCGTCCCATCCATGTTACCACATCTCCTGTTTGTCGCTATCGAAGATTGTAGTCACGTTCTCCACCTATTCGCGATGAACCTGATCAATCCCAAGAGAGCTAGTGCGTTGCTATGTGTTGATATTTATTGAACATAAGCCTACTTCTTCTCAGACACATAATTCTTCCTCTTAGCTTATGTTATATCTCCAATGCCCCTAGACAGAGAATTTTGCATCAGAACAAAATAGCTTCTCCATAGACAATCTTATTCAAAAAAATTGGATAAACAAACCATACAGAGTGTATATAATAGAGATTGATATATTAGCACTTTCAAGTAAAAAAGAATATTGTATAGGTACGGTGCAACACACTTGCCAGAAAAGTCTAATCTCCCATCAATTTGTCCACATTCTCATCTATTCGTAGCATACACCAGAGAGCAGCCTTGTTGAGGTTAGGACGCTTATAAGCAAGCCTAGATGACCACATCGTTTTCAGTATCATGGCACCATAAGCTCTCCTGCCGCATCTGGGCTGGGAAGAGCACATTATTTTCAGCTTTCGCGATGTTCTTTTACTTTGTTCATGCATCTGCCCACCACATGCTTCTGCATCCGTAGAATTAGGGCTAGAGTTCTTTACCTAAAAAAATAGGTACGAACGTCCACGGATCTCGAATTTCCCATACACTAGTAGGAAAACGCCTATTAGTGGCACACATTTTTACAATTCTGTGGCGCATCCATAACTTTGCTGGGTGCGCCACAGAATTGTCGCCACTAAATTTTATTCTGTGGCGCACCCTCACCGTGCGCCACAGAAATAAAAAGATTCTGTGGCGCATCCACATCGTGCGCCACAGAAAGTGTGTTTTAGGTTTTTAAAAAAAGTACGACGTCGTATACGTCGTCGTATGCAGCCACCGTCGCTATCAGCCGCCGCCGTGCCGTCGCTGTCAGGGATGCGCTGCCGCCATGTCGTCGCTGCTCCACGAGATGGCGGCCGTCGACGGCGTCTTGCCCGGGCCGCAGACGCGGGCGGCCACGGACAGCACCTGCACCTGCACCTGCCTGCCCTCGAAGAGCACGGGCCGGAGTGCGGTGGCGAGCGAGAGGGGCGACGGGGCAGAGCGGAGCAGGGACGCGGCGGCGCTGTCGAGGTCGGGGCGAGGAGCGCGTCGAGGCGGGCGTCGAGGGCGCGCTGGTGGGCGACGCACTGGTGGAGCAGGTGGGTGGCGGCGCCGGCGTCGGTGAGGCCGCGTGGAGGAGCTGGTCGCCGGGGAGGAGCTGGTGGCCGCGCTCGGCCGCGTGGAGGAGCTCGGCTGCGTGGCGGAGGCTCGGTGGTCGCCGGGGAGGAGCTGGTCGCCGTGCTCGGCCGCGTGGAGGAGCTCGGCCACGTGGCGGAGGCTCGGTGGTCGCCGGGGAGTGAGCGCGAGGGGGCCGGCGGCGGCGCGGGGCCGGCGGAGGAGATCTGGAGGAGGCGGCGGAAGCGAGGGGATCGCGTGCTTGGGCAAAAAAGAAAAGGGGATCGCGTGCTTGGGCACAGAGAGAGAGAGGGACGAGCTGCGAGTGGTGCATGCGTGCGTTTGACCAGGTGAGGAGAGACTCTTGGATACGTGCGTGTGTGGCTGTGGTTGTTCGTGAGAGGATAGGATAGAGTGGATCTGAGAGTTTTCTGTGGCGCATGCAACTATATGCGCCACAGAATTGTCAATTTCTGTGGCGCATGTAGCTGCATGCGCCACAGAAATGTGGCTTTCTGTGGCGCATGTAGCTACATGCGCCCCAGAAAGTCACAATTATGTGGCGCATGTGACTTTTGTGCGCCACAAAATTGCAAATTTCTGTGGCGCATGCAGAATCATGCGCCACAGAAATTATTTCTGTGGCGCACAAATTCAGGGTGCGCCACAGAATGCCAACCTACCTATATAGGGTTTCCCTACTAGTGATAGTGTTAGCAACAAAAAATGTAGAACGTTTTTTTTTGAACCGGGCAAAAGCTTTGACACTTTATTGATACTAGTTGGAATGTACGTGCAACGCACGTCTTCTCGATTAAAGGAACAATTTATAAGTAGGAAATACCATACCAATGAAGACGTGGATTACTTCTTTTACACTTTTCCATCGGTTCTAAATTTATATTTCACAACATTCTATCATAGAGCCAGGAAGTCACTTACTCCTGCTCTTTCGCCTAACAGTTATTTTAGAAAACCTTAGCAATCCGTTGTGTTGTTCGTCTATGTATGAGTAAAAAAGTATCAAGTTGACTACATACAAAAGAAAGAGCTTTGTATGTAGACCAGTACAAAAGTCTTAAGGAACACACACTGAGCAAAATATGCATAAACTGAGTAGTGTAAGAAGAAAACATAGCAAGTACCCTGCTATATGTTCATAATGACGACCACGTGAAATGTATTCAACTTCAACAGTGACCTCATTAGCTATATCTTTTAAGTATTGGAAATAAGCTTTTGGTTGTTGACAAATCACATAATCGAAAAGGCCTGCACAAAAAGGGACGATGTTCAAACAGAAAAATGAGGTGTAAGTAACAGTAATTTCGTCCACAATAATTTCACCTCTCGGAATACATTTTGTGCCTAAATGTGCAAACAATAATTTCGAAGTTGGATGGTCATGCTGCCTCCCAATTTTGTACGGAGATCCTTGAAATCTTGTTCTTAAACCTGACCATATGTACTAAGCTTTAGATTCGTCCACATACGGTAAAGTAACCTGCACACGATTAAGAAAAATAAACAATCATCTGAAGCTATTGTGTCGTCTGGTTTGCAGTTGCAGCCAACGGAAGCAGTCTCCCATGGGACCCACATGCCATCTCTCTCATACTTTCCCCATCTATTTCACTTTCCCATCTTGTTCATATGCCGTTTCAGAATTTCTGCGATTCAAGCAGGAAGAAAAGGAACGATCATACACTACGGGAAACCCACAAAACGCCGACGGCCAGGACATACGCCGACGGCCAAATGTCGGGGCCGTCGGTGTAGACCCCGACCAGGCCAACCTTGATGTTTTTTTTTTTTTTTAGCGTGCCGTCGGCCTATAGATTTCGGCCGTCAGCGTAGCTTTTGGCCGTCGGCGTAGACTTTTGGCCGTCGGCGTAGACATTGTTTTTGGCAACAATGTTTTCCACACCAAGACACCCCTATGTGTCAAGTATGGACACATTATCACAAACTATGGCATGGGGATGGCCATAACTTGGTCATTTGACACGAAAGTTATACATGTCTATAGATGATAGACCTTTTTGTGAAGCATTTTTTTGAAATATTTGTCAAAACTCATGTTTATCATTTTTTCTTGCAACTAGTACACATAAAAGGACTCCATGTCAAAGGAATTCATCTTTTGAGTATTTTCTCAATTTCTTTTATTTTTGTGAAAAAACAGTCGAAATGACCGTCGTGTCTATTCATTAAAAGGGGTCACATTTTTCAAAACTATCATTGTTTCTTATATTTTAATGCAAAGGATGATATGGATGTCATATTTTAATTCCTCTCATTTTTCTTATTAACATAGACATTTTGTTTTTCAAATTCCGATTAACGGAATTAAAGATATGAATTATTCCTTATTAAATGTAAAAAGGAAATAAAAGTAAAAATAATTTTATTTTTCATTTATTAAAAATATATCCTATTTTACAATCATTGTAACTTATTCAAATGAATTTTCGAAATTGAAACAATGAAAAAGTGTAACATTCTAAATCAGGGTTAACATGATTGATATGATATAAGTATCAGTAAGTTCTCATTTCTCATTTGGAAGCTAACAATGAAGGAACTCAAAGGTTAAGCGTGCTTGGGGTGGAGCAATTTGAAGATGGGTGACCGAACGGGAACTTTGACCAGCGTAAGTACTTTGACCTATGATTAAATGTGTAATTAGAGATTTAGTATGGAGCTGAGTTAGAAATTCCAAATAGAAAACAAAGTCAAAAAAAGTTTAAAAAAATTCAAAATTTTTAAAAAAAATTCAAAAAAACTAACTTTTCTGCATTCATACGCCGACGGCAATGCCGTCGGCGTATGAGGGCGTACGCCGACGGCAACAGATACGCCGACGGCAAATTTGCTACGCCGACGGGGATACGCCGACGGCCGCCGTCGGCGTAGGCCTACGCCGACGGCATACGAGCGTACGCCGACGGCGGCCGGCCGTCGGCGTTTTGGGCCTTTCCCGTAGTGATAGCTGCTCAAGTCTCTCTTTTATTTTACTCGAATAAATCTCTCATCCACGCATCAAGATGCTCAAATTGACAAAATCTGTTCAGCTGCTTCTTCCGCTCGTCATCCCGAGCTCGCGGCGCTCACCATGGTCGCAGCAGCCAGCTCACACAGTCACACTCGGCCAAAATTCGGCGGCCATGGCCACAACCTCGAGCAACCACAGACCCACTGCCGCCATGGCGTTGAGAAGAAGGATACAACGGCGGAAATTTGTTCGCCCGTGCCGGTGAGGAGGGCGCCGCTGATTAAAACGGAGCAGAACAGGAGAGGTGCCACGTGTATTGGGCCGGCGGACGGCGGGGGCACACCTTGAGACCCTGTCATCGACCTGGGACGGGCTTGTGCGCATGCTGGATGGCAAGCTGGCTGGCAGCCTCGCGTGCGTGCTGGGCGGCAACCTCGTCCAGGGCAAGGGCTTCGCGATAAGGGTGCCGTCAACGGGAAAGCTCACTCGGCGACCTCCAGCACGGGTAGGTCGATGAAGGTGTGCCCCGACGCGCCGGCGGCATCGCCATCATCCCATGCGCTGCCTCCAATACGCCTCTTCCTCCTCCGCCGGCAATAGGGTAGGACGATGGCGCGCGGATATTGCAATGACCGGGTGGAGACAATGGAGAAATACGGCAGGGGCAGATGGCCAACAATCTCGTCCCCGCGCGGATCTCGTTCCGTGCCGACTGCGACGGCCACCGGTGGTAATTTCTTTTAGCGGTGGCAAATCTCGTAATTATCACGAAACGAAATAAAACGAACCGGTACGATGGCATTAGCAGTATTATGTGATTTGGTGGGAGGGTAAAACGGGCAAAAGTGGATTTGTGTTGAGTTGTCAAACATTGGAGCGATCTGGACCGTTGGCCAAATATTGAAGGGCTCAGATTCAATGAGGGGTGTAAACGGATCGGATCGGATTTTACCTCTACCATATCCTTTACCATATTTTTTTCTCGGATTCGGATCGGATCGGATAATGAACGGTTGCGAATTCGGGGGCGGATAGATATAATCACGGATTCGGAACGGAAACGGAGCGGATTCGGGGCGGAAAGAAAATTAGTCGGATCGGTATGCGCAATGTATATCATCAAGCCACATAACCAAAAATAATAGCTCAACAACATAATAATCTAACAAAGTTATACTCCATAGTATGTAGAATGACCATGCAAGGAGTCGTTGTTCAACAAATGAGCTCCACAACTCACTAAATACAAATTCTACTCTATTAGTTTAGACATTTCGGTAGAAAATCGGATTATTCGGATTATAACCATCGGATAATCCTAACTAATATTCGGATAATCCATATTCGGATGCTATTTTTCATACCATATCCTATACCCTATCCGGGTGTTCAGTTCGGAATCGGATATTCTTATCCGGCAAATTCTTCGGAACCGGATATGGATTTTTTTAAACGGATTCGGTGCGGAAATTATCCTATCCATTTACACCCCTAGATTCAATGTATCAACACAATTTTGCTCTTTTAATAGTAGTATAGATAGAAGGAGCAAACAGGGGTGGCCTAAGCAAAACTAAAAAAGGGCCATTTCTGACCGAAAAGAAAGAGACTTAAGAAATAATCTCCGCGAGGTGCCTAGCGCCAGCTAGAATCCAGACTTTGCTCTCATCTTTAATCTTCTGGAAGAGGGACATATAGGAGCAGTGAATTTGTTGTTGAAGACCCTCGCATTACGCTCCTTCCAGATTTCCTATGCCGTCAGGACGACGGCAGAATTAAGGCCCTTGGGGTTCGCTGACGGGGTGTTCACATTCGTCTGGCAATAATGTAGAACCGTGGGCCTTCCAGAACCCAAATATTGCAGGAGGTCAGGACAGGAAAACCAAGAGACAGCCGCAAGCCAAATGCGTCTCGAGAAGCGGCACTCGAAGAGGATGTGCCTAGCCGTTTCGGGCTGACACTGACAAAGCGGGCACCGAGGGCTGTGCGGCCATCCTCTGACAGCAAGGCGATCCGAGGTCCATAGCCTATTATGCAGAACCAGCCAAGCGAAGAAACGACTTCGGAGGGGCCCACGTTTTCCAAACCATCTTGTCGAAGGAGCATGGGATCGATCCCCAGAACTGAGCCTTGTACGCGGAGCTCGCCGAGTAGCAGCCATTTTCCGACAGAGCCCAAGTGATTGAGTTATCAATGTCTGGGTCAAGAGTAATCCCGTAAAGGTGTCAATAGTTATCAATGCAGATCCTCTCCCACAAGTGGCTCATGTAATGTCATGAAGTCTTTCCATGCCATTCCATTGGTTGAGGCCGATCCAGCCAACCATATTTTATCTTTTTTAGTAAAGAGCGCCTTATAAAACACAAAATTTAGCATATACAATTAATAGGAGATTACATCTACGTATGCATAGATAGGAGGCACATAGTCGGTCAGAACAAAAATATAATGGAAAAATTGGTGTTATACAAGTATATGTGAAACTTGTAGCAACACTTAAGCCGATGGCATGCTGATCTGCGGACAATGCTAACACCCATGTATAGATCTTTGTAAACAATTCACTTTTCTCGATATTCTTAAATGGCACGAAAGGGAGTGGAGTTCTTACCATAAAAAACCATATTGTTTCTATATAAGCAAAGCGATAAAATAGCAGAAAGTGCTCCCACCCTAATGAAAATTATATACATGTGATCTATTCCATGTAAACATTTTCCAAATATGTTAGAAGCCACTTAGCCATATAACACATGTGAACTTGCACTTTAAAAATAAGTGTTCAATTGTCTGATTATGTTTTAAAAAATCGACAGTAAAATTCCATTCCAGTTGCGACTTGTTGCGTTATTTTGCATAAGGACACCTTTACGGAAAAGCCAGACATATTTAGAAAAAATTAAGGGCACCTTCATTTTTCATTTTTTAATTAGCGACTGACTCTTCTAATTGAACGAGCAATCTACAGATAAATTCCAC
Organism: Poa pratensis; assembly: GCA_947311845.1. NCBI lineage: Eukaryota > Viridiplantae > Streptophyta > Magnoliopsida > Poales > Poaceae > Poa > Poa pratensis. The sequence continues at coordinate 2,493,774 of CAMZMU010000036.1, read as the reverse complement.
CAAGAATTTATGACTATTTTCATGTGGACTATGGTGAAATTCACGGTTGGCAACCACACAAGAAGAGTATTCCATGCCACAAGTATGGGTTCATCCACATCTCGCATAAATGTCCCATTTGGTGGATATGTAACAAAGACCTTAGCGATTGTGGTGCTCTTGTGAAGTACTATATTGTTAAAAGTTCGATATTGTTCTCGCAAGGTGGTACTTTTAGCCTCTTACTTTGAAACCGTGCTTGTTGCCATTAAAACAGCCATTAGTTGTGTATTTTCTGTAACTCGGTCATATGTCTCATAGGTTTGTGGTAGGAGTTTGATGATACTATTGCAAGGACGGTTCATTTTAAAATATTGCCGCTGGTTTTTTCATAGCCGATTTTCCTCGGCATCGATGACTCTTCGCTGTAGTCAATTGATGCCAAAATTTATTTTCGGAAGAAAAGAAAAGGTTAGGCGAAACTTTTGTTTTGCTCGTGTGAAAAGGCCAGAAGACTGTTCGTGCCTTGCGGCACCACTTGTGTTGCAAAGATGAGGTGTGATGCCACATTATCCTAGTGCCGCTGTCTTACACAACTACACAAGTCGTGTAGTGCTGCGTGGGTGCCGACACTGCCGCGCCGATACGACCAAGACACTGGATGTAATTTCTAATTTGTCTTTGAAAACAAAAAATAGAAAACATTCCACAGTATTTCTGCTATTCCGGCGCCGTATGAACATCTTGTAACGCCAACAACTTGGTATGAACCGATAGGCTGCTCTCCATTCCTACGCGGCAGTACCCAACCCGATCCGTCCGTAGTAGACTCGTAGTGCAGAGATGCCCAGGCGTCTTCGTGATTACTTCTTCTCCGACGCAACCCAACAGAAGTTGGAGTCATGGCGCTGGCGCTTACCAATCATCCTCTTTGTAGCCGCGGTTCTCACAGGTACGGTTCTCCTCGTCTTGCACTACGCCGTCGTACCCGAGGTCAAGGCCGACATCGAGGATGCTCGTCTAAGACGATTCGCCATGGCCACTGCAAATAGTAGCCGCGGCATGACGGAGTCCGTCTTCGGCTTCAACATCTCCATCGCCGTCGAGGTTCGCAATCATAACAAGGCCATGAGCGTCAAGTATACGGAGCCCCTTGTGGCCTTTTCGTCTTCAACGACTGGCGTTTGTACAACGTAAGCCTCGCCGCCAAGGGGCACACGCACCCGGCGCGCAAGAGCGAGCTCCACATCCTAAACCCCGGCGGGAACCTCCCGTCATCTCAACTCGGCGCCGCGGCGGTCGATGAGTTCAAAAAGCAGAATGCGACGGGCGTCTTCAATGTGGAGCTGCGCCTCTCCGGGGAGATCACGCTTGGCATTGGCAACACGCGGAAGGTGAGCTTCAGCTGCAAACTCAGTCTGCAGCTCGCACCAGCAGGCACCGGCGTCGTGGAGTTCCACAAGGTCAACTGCAAGCCCGAGGAGCCGGAGGTTAACTATTTTTAACCAATGCGTGTTATTTAGGATATAAAATTATTTCGATCCCCTATATGTATGTTCTTCTACGATGGTTGCACTGCTTCTGAGCTAGTGGATTATTTCTTTATTTATTTTCAAAAGGGCATATAATTACCTTCACAAGGAGGCCCAAACAAAAAGGGCTAAAAAAATGTGTACACTCTTAATAGTATGCACTACCATGATCTAACAGATTATTAGTGCCTTCCACCACAAACGCATTATGATCAAGGGAAACAAAAAGGGCTAAAAAAATGTACCTTTTCATTGCAGTAGCAGACTTCCTCAAACAGCAAACATTGCCCTCACGCTAACTCCAAGCTCACCCACCCCTATCGACCGCGCTCTCCCTGCCACTGTCCTTCAATGTGGATGATACGCTAATCATCGCCCGCGCTTCAAACCACGCTGCTGTCACCCTGAGGGGCAATCATGGACGATTTCGCCTCTGCCACCGAACTATTAATTTAAATAATATAAAAAATATTCCCCTTCACACCTCCCCTGAACTCACACAACAAATCTCTCACGCGCTCGACACTCCTACCTCCACCTTCCCTCGAACCTATCTCAGACTCCCTCTCTCACCGTACAGGCTTCTCACCTCCGTGATGCCGTCCTTGACAACCTCCCCACCTACTTCACGCCACCCACCACCCATATGCTAATAATCCAAAAGATCGACAAACCGCGACAATCCTTCTTTTGGTCTGACGAGGAGACATACTCCGGTGCTCGGTGCCTCATCACGTCGGACAAGGCTTGCGGTTGGGGAACAACAACCGATGGGGGTCCGAGGCGAGGTGCGACAGGCCACGGTCATGGCGGCGAGGGTTGTGTCGGTCTCGGGGCAAGAGCGCGGCATGGCTGCGCCGTGGCCGAGATGGCCACCAGCGACGGATGAGAGGGCGAGAGCTAGCTAGCCAGTTTTCTCTGTGCTTTGCACACATGTGACACCGTCAAAACCTGAAACTTCAGTAGGAAACGAATTCACAATGGCATCACAGATTCATACCCATTATATGAAATAACATCACATTACCCAGACTCGGCGAAGAGCGTCTAAGCCGACACCGCGCAGACGACACTCGGCGAACCTCCAGATACTCGGCAAACAAAATGTTCGCCGGTACTGCGTGGACAGAGCGCTCGGCGAAGACATAATTCTCGGCGAACGGCAGAGAAAACACTCGGCAAAGCAACGACGTCGGCGAAATGAATGACCACGTGGCACCTGCCAGTGGGACCCAAATTTCCGCGGCGATGCGTCAATTTCGCCGAGTGCCATGGCCGGCAAAGATTGGAGCACTTTTCTTCGCCGACAAAAGCACCTGGTAAAAAGTGCGCGCGAAACTTTTGACATTTTGCCGCCATTTCTTCGAAAGTTCGCCGAGTTCATCGGTGGCCGGTACTCGGCGAAGACATGGCGCGGAAATTTTTTGGTTTGCCGCGTCAGTTCGCCGAGTTTGTCGGTGTGCGGCACTCGGCGAAGACATGGGCGGGAACGAATATTTCGTTTCGCGCCAATTCTTCGCCGGGTGTCCAGCTTCGCCGGGAGCTGCCGTCGGCGAACCTGGTGGTCGGGATAATTATTTCCAGATGGGGCCAATTCGGCGAAGACGCCTACGACGACGCAGGACAAGCCAAACTCGGCGGAGCGGTGACCAGTCGGCAAAAACGCACTTCGCCGAGACAATACGAACCCAGGACTTGGTGAAGACCACTTTATCGGCAACGACCAAAAAACACACTCGGCGAAGCCCATGTTTCGGCGAAAAGAACGGCCACGTGGCACCTGACAGTCGGACCCACGGGCGCCAAGACGGGAGCTGGCATTCGCCGAGAATACCACTCGGCGAAGAGGTAACCGAAAACAGTAAAATAATTGGATATTTCTTTGCCGATTGTCTCACTGGGCGAAGATAGTGCGCGATTTTTTTTTGTTTGCCGCGCAAATTGGAGCCGCATTGCCGAGTTTGTCGGTGGCCAGCACTCGGCAAAAAATAGGGCGGGAAACAAAATTACGCTCCGCGCCATTTCTTCGCCGAGTGGTCGCCTTCGCCGAGAGTCTCCCTCGGCAAATATGGTGGGCGGGAAAAAAAATTTCGTTTCGCGCCATTTCTTCGCCGGGTGGTGTATTTCGCCGAGCGTCCCGCTCGGCAAAGATGGTGGGCGGGAAAAATAATTTCGTTCCGCGCCAAACGTTCGCCGAGTGGTGAATTTCGCCGAGTGTCCCGCTCGGCAAATATAACGACGCCTATAAATTAGCCACTCCTCAGACAGGTTACTCACTCACACAAAACATTCCAGCGTCACTCGGAGAGGTATCTTTGGGCAACCAGCGGCAAGACGTCTCTGATGATCTGCGACCGTTCCAAACGGTTGCAGATCATGAGGGATGTTTTGCCGGACACGGTTGTAGATCATCAGAAACGTCTTACCGCTGCTTGGATCGAAGTGGCGCTCAAACAGAAAACATTCGGGTTCCCTAGCTACGTCCTACAGTGAATGCAACGGCATTCGACCGTGAATCACTGTAGGGCTGTAGCTAGGGGAAACTGGGTGTTTTGTTTCAGCTATATTTAGCTATTCAGAACACAACTTATTTTCAGTTTAATTCATGTCGTCCAACACAAATCATCCGGATTCCCTGCATACATCCCGACGGTGCATTTGATATGTGGCACTCACGAGCCACCGTCGGGCTGTATGCAGGGGGAACCGTGTGTTTTGTTCCAACTTTTTCGAGCGCGTGTAAGAAGTTGGAGTTTTCTTCTGAAGGATGTATTTGCTATAATCTTCTTTTTATCCTTTTACCCATATTCTTGTATATGTACTATTGATTCCCGAGCTCAGTCCCACACTGCATGTTATATCGCAGCTAGTGTGGGACTGTAGCTCGGGGAAATCGTATGTTTTGTTCATCGATGTGTTGTCTCGCACTCCCGCACTGGTCAAGCTGGAGGAGAAGTGGAGCGGGCGCACACTCATGGCGACGGTGGGAGGTAGCCGGCCACCGGTGTCGCCGGAGACGGTCGTGGGGGCGGTGGAGGTGCAGTGCTGTGTGAACCGCCGTGACGCCACGGTGGAGGTTTGCGCGCCGCCATTTCACTTCTACGTGCGCTTCAGGACGGGAGGCCACTGCTTCGGAGGTCCATCTGGCATGGGATCGACTGGAGGAGAAGTTATTTGATGAGAAGATTGTAGGTTTTAATTAATTTGTTAGTTGTTCGTGATTGTTGTAATTTGTTCTACATGCATGTTTACTTGTTTGTTAGTCAATTATGTATCGGCGGTTCCAGAATGTGCTCGTAATTTGTTCTACATGCATGTTTACTTGTTTGTTAGTCAATTATGTATCGGCGGTTTCAGATGCTAAAGATCATTAGTTGGAGTTGCAGAGATAAAGAATACATTTTACACGATCATCGTCGTAGCTAGACCAGCATTAGGAAATGACAACAATCTTGGGTACATAGACGAACCATTTCTCCTAACCAATGATGTGGCTCAGGTTAGTCATACTCCTGCCTAGGCCTATAATACTCGTCCTCATAGTCGTCGTAGTCGCCGTCGTCGTCGTCGCTGTCGTCGGGCGGCGCTCGCCTGGACTGAAGGTGAGGGTAGCGCAGGCGGGGGTTATCGCCGGCCGTGATGTAGTGCATGACGCTCTGGAGTGCCCGGCCGCCCCACCACAGCCGACGGCCGGCCTCGTTGAAGTTCGAAGGAGGCGGGCCGTCCTCCTCGTACCTGGCGAGAGCCCTCTCACGCCGATTGATGAAGAAGGCGTCCCAAGTCGGGCGGTAGTTGGGATTCCAGCGGGGATCCATCCGCTGCTCCGGAGTGAGCTCGTGGTAGTAGTGGTTCGTGATGGCCGTCCGGCGCGCCACACCTTGAGGGACAGGAGGGACCGGCACGCCTCCGGTGCTCAGCCTCCAGCCGGCGGGGACGTCGTAGCCGGGTGGGCAGGGGTAGTTCGATGCGCAAAGCGCCTCCGCCTCCGAGTAGGTTAGAGTGGGTACGGTGGAAGCCATGGGAGAGTGGTGAGGTTGCAGATATGAGTTTAGATGTGCTATACCAATGGAGGCCATGACTACATATATATAGTGAGAAATGGCGGGAAGACGGAGGCGGGAAGCGGTGTGTGTTTCTTTTCAGGGCTTGTGAGCTGTAGTATGTTGGATCCAGAAGAAGCACACGGATCGTGTGTTTCCTTCCAGCGCTTGTGAGCCGTTGGATCAGCGGTGTGTTTCTTTCGAGCGCTGGTCAGCCGTTGGATCCGGAAGAAGCACACGGATCGTGTGTTTCCTTCCAGCGCTTGTGAGCCGTTGGATCAGCGGTGTGTTTCTTTCGAGCGCTGGTCAGCCGTTGGATCCGGAAGAAGCACACGGATCGTGTGTTTCCTTCCAGCGCTTGTGAGCCGTTGGATCAGCGGTGTGTTTCTTTCGAGCGCTGGTCAGCCGTTGGATCCGGAAGAAGCACACGGATCGTGTGTTTCCTTCGTGCGCTTGTGAGCCGTTGGATCAGCGGTGTGTTTCTTTCGAGCGCTGGTCAGCCGTTGGATCCTTCAGTTTGTTCAAGATTTCGCGCTATCGTTCCCGCCACCGTTTCCCGCCCAAATATTTCCCGCTATCGTTCCCGCCACCGTTTCCCACCAAATGCCGCCACAGGTAGTTCTATAAAACCCAGTCGAAGGTAGGCATGGTACTCACTTGAGCAGAAGCATGGTGTGTATTGGTCCTTGCGAGAAGTGTGTGTCCGGGTTTCACATTTCCGCATCCGAGCATCTCGCCAGGCTTTCGAGCAATTTGAAGGTAGATGGTAGGGTAGTTCCAATTGAAGAAATTTTGCACACTGAGAGTCATCTCGCTTCGCTCGGGGCAAAGCTATGCCACGATGGGTTTCCGTATAGGACCCCGCTGCAAATTCGTGCAGAAATGCTCAGGCTTGCAGATAAGTTTGACAGGAAAGTTACGAATAGTCTGTTATACCGAACTGAAGCTGACCGTTATTCGTACGGTCGTTCCTGTCTCTGGGTAGTTGACAGCGATGATGACGACGATTTCATGCCGTCGTCAAAGGAAAGGAGGGTTGAAGCACCGAGCAAGGGCAAGGAGAAGAAGGTTGAAGCATCGAGCAAGGGTAATGGCAAGAAGGCTGAAGCTTCGTACAAGGGCAAAGGCAAGAAGGCAGAATATTAGTCAAAGGGCAAGGGTGGCAACACGGCGGATGGTGCAGGTTTTAATTAATTTGTTAGTTGTTCGTGATTGTTGTAATTTGTTCTACATGCATGTTTACTTGTTTGTTAGTCAATTATGTATCGGCGGTTCCAGAATGTGCTCGTTATGTGTTATCGTTAAATCAAATTGTGTGTTCCATATGAAATGTGTTTTTTTAATTAAATGTATTATGTGTTCGACGGAAACGGGGGCTTCGGGGTGTCGGAACCTCACCAAAACATAGCTGGTGCCCTAATATATGCATTAGGTTGTTAGTTTTGTAGTACACATTATAAAATTTAATTATAAAAGAAATAACAGAAAAAATTCCGTGGTTCAAAGCAAAAGTAGGGAATATCCCCTTGTTTCATTCCATGTTTGTGTAAGACGTTTCGTCAACACTAACATATCGTACTTCTTCCTATTGCACTTGTAGGGAATATCTGACCCGAATATGAGGCCCGACTTGAAGAAACTTACCTCTTCGACTTATGTCGTCAAGACCTATAAGTCGTATGACGTGAACATGTTTCGCTTCCATACCAATCATCATGAGAAAACTCGGCCAAACCCGAGGACAAGAAATTCCGGGGTCTTATGCCAAGGGAAGGACGGCCTTGATTACTTTGGAATAGTCAAGGAAATAATTGAACTGGATTGTGATTTCGGCAAACAGAAGAACCCTGTTGTCTTCAAATGCCATTGGTTCAATCCAAAGAGAGTGAGACGAAGACCTGAAATTGGGTTGGTCGAAGTTGAAAAAATTATGTAAGATGAAATGATAATTTTAAAAGGGTCTTCGCCGAGCCAGATACTCGGCGAAGAGGCATACTCGACAAACTGTTGGTCTTCGCCGGGTAAAGTTCTCGGCGAAGAGGACAACTCGGCAAAAAAAACCGCGGGCGCGGCGACTTAATGAAATTTTGGCCGCCAAAGCGACCAAAATTCCCCAATCCACCCCCACCCCGCGCGCCCAAATTCCCCACCCCGCGTCGCCGCCGCCGCCACCACCCTCACCCACGCCGACCCTGCCACCGGAGAGCTCCCTTTTGCGCCGCCGCCACCTCTCCCCGTCCGCCGCCACCCCCCACCGCATCCAAGCAGAGCCGCTGCCCGTCCCCCGCCGCCACGAGCCTGAACCCTAGCAGCGGTCGGAGCAATGGCGGGAGGCTCGGGCTAGCAGCTCGCCGGCCTCCACCGCGAGCGCGCGGCTCTGCCGCCTCCACCGCGACCGTGTGCAGCTCCCCTCCGCGTCGCCGCTGCCCTCCGCGTCGCCGCTGCCCTCCACCGCGAGCTGCTGTTGCTCCGCAAGGTGAGGTTTACTTTGTTGTCATCCCTAAATTTTAGACTGTCAATTCAGGTTCGTTTCTAGTTGGTGTTGTAGTCGAACTATTCATATTGTATGTCACTTTGAGTATAAATTGGTACTGCAAAGATTTTGCATGTAGCAAACCGTCGTGTTCTGTATAAGTTTCCATGTTCTGTAGCATCCTATGCACGTAGTGCAATTGTATTTACTGCTGTTGCATTAACCACGTGTGTGTGTGATGTGTATTTCGAGACCCTTGGATTGTTTTCAGGATTGTTTACAATACACATATTGAATCCAAAATAGATTTATTGGATTGTTTTATTCGGGTTCCCTTGTTAGGGTTAGTAGTTAGCAAGGTGAAGCTCAAATCTTTTGATATGTTTGTTTCTGTCCATTCCATTTTATTGCTGCCTCTGTTCCAGTATTGAGTTAGGTAGATTTTGACTTGTTTTTGGTCAGTAGTTAGTTAGGTTAGTAGTTGGTTCGGTTTTAGGATTGTTTGTTAATTAGTTAGGTGATAATTTTCTTAGTTAGTCTTTGTTATTTGTTAGTTATTAATTGTATTTGTGATAATGTATGCAGGGTATGCAGCGAGGTTGACGATGGGAGCGTCGTTGTAGGGCAGGATTCGGGCAGGACCTACTTCCCCTGTCTTTTTGTCGGTCACGCTGCGAGGGTAACGACGCTTTTCCGCTCCTCTTGCTATGTTGCATTATTTTGTAGCTCACCAAACAAGTCGCGTAACCCTAGGAGTCTCCCGTTCGGAAGGGTTATCGTTATAAAGATGAAACTCTTTGTATATATTTATGTATATACCTTGTCAAGGGTATATGTTTATATATAAGGAGCTGTTTGTATATATTTATGTATACACCTTGTCCAGGGTATATGTTTATATACAAAGAGCTATATCTTTTATAACCATGGCCGTTTCGAATTGTCCACGTTTTGGACAGCCCGAGTATGTGTAGCTTGTGTTCGTTTCCATGTTCTACTCCTATCCGAGACAGAATTTCGGTCGCGCCTCCCATGTTGTTCTCCGGATACACAATCTCTCGAAACTTTGTCGAGACGTGTATTGGCAGAGCAGCGGGGAGGTGCTGCCGAAATTCTGTCTTGGATAGGTGTAGGACATGGAAACGAACACAAGCTACACATACTCGGGTGGGATAGCCTTAGCTTTACCTAGTAGATATAGGTCAGTGCATTCAACGCGTAAAATCTATAGTTTTGTGAATAATTATATTAGTGAGCATGAAACTTTTTGTTAAATATATATGTCTGCATTAATCAGTTTGGAGATGAAGCATCGTGATTGGATGTATACTGGCCGAGCCGGTGTGAGTCAGATGTCTGATGAATGGCTGAGTAAGACAGAAGAGTTTCTGGAGTTTGCATTTGCTAAAAACCCTGCGTCAACTTGGTGCCCTTGCAAATGTTGCAAAAACGGTCGTCGCCAAACAAAGGGAGAGATGGGTTTTCACCTTGCCAAGTCTGGGTATATGCCAAACTACCATCGTTGGACTTTGCATGGAGAGCCTGCATCTCGAGGGAAGAAGGTCGCGCGACAGCGCACCGAGGAGGCATCAACATCTTTTGATACAGGGGCTGATAGAATGCTAGATCAATTCGCTAATGCACGTGCACCTGAAATTCCAACTGAAGATGCAGATGGGGAGGGGGAAAAGAGCACAAAGGAGTTCTATGATACCTTGTTTTCCTCGCAAAAAACACTCCACGCCCATACCAAAGTTCTATATCCTAGCACACCAAGCCATCCAAGTTTTTTATCTCCCGTACCCATGCAAAACTGTGAAACGTCTAATAGGCTGGGATGTAGTGATCACGGTACCGCCGCGTAATAAAGTACCAACCCCTAACGATGACGACTACCACCAACGCATAAACCCGAACACCTACCAGGGTGAGTTCTATCAGGAAGATGGGCTGTCAGGACAATTGACCCTGAACTTGCCTAGTGTCGATGACATGGAAGAAGACGACGATGTCATTGGAGTCGACCATGAGCAAGATGAGGACGGGGAGCTGGTTGTCAACCAGAGAGACGTGGAGCTTCTTGAACGGATGCACCTACCCGATGTAGAGGAGCCGAGCGGTCCACCTGTAGACTACGTTCCAGATTGGTGGTACAATCGTGATAGTGATGATGATGATCCTGGTCCAAGTTATGATCCAAACAATGTAGACACGGGCTTCTGAAGCTTTGTACTCGTCGATTAGGATTTGTTTTCTAATATTTTCTATGAACCATTTGTGAAGTACTATTTTCTATGAACCAGTTCTGATGTAATATTTTCTATGAACCATTTCTGATGTAATATTTTCTATGAACCATTTGTGATATAATATTTTGTATGAACCATTTTGTTGTATTCTTATGAGTTTTGGCAATTTCTTCTTCTGAGTTTTCTTTAAGCCTATTCATTACTATTGTGTTCTTACTTGTACTAATCAACTCATTCTTTGTGATGACAGGTGATTGAGACATGGCAGGGGGGAAGGAGAAACCGGTCTCCAAGGGGAAGCCGGGCCTCAAGGAGAAGCATCTCGCGGCGAGGAGGAGTGTTTCCAAGGAGAACCTCCGCAAGAAGGTGGCGGGCAAGGAGAAGCGGGCACTCAAGCTTGGCAATGTGTCTAAGCTATCCGCGCAGGATGCTCAGGGGAATAGCGTGGTCATTGGAAGAAAGCGTGACCGGCACGCTATGGCGGAGACTTCTGCACGGCGTGGTAGACAGGTGGTTGCCCAGAAGGCGCCCCGGGGTAGGCCTCCTGCTCGCTTGAGTAGTCCTCTGCCCCCGGTTTCGTCTTCCGAGTCCGAGGAGGAGGAGCGGGCCGAGGAGCCCTTGGAGGATGTCGTGCCTAGTGAGGATGACTACCAGGGCCGGGGTGAGGAGAGTGAGGAGGAGGAGGAGGAGCAGCAGCGTGAGGAGAGTGAGGAGGAGGAGGAGGAGGATGCCGTGGCGGATGAGGATCTCTTGTCAGCTCATCCACTAGATTTGCTCGGCACCGTGCGCGAGGGTAAGGTGTACTTGCGAGGGCCTTCAGGCTTTCCAGAACGCAAGTCACATGGCGTACTTGATGTCACATCAGATGCGTAAGTGGTGGTTTAAAATGTTCTTACCTTGTACTTATTTACCTTTTCATCACAAGCATCTAACTTATGTTTTTGGTATGTGCAGTAGTTTCACGTGGGTGGGCCCAAAGTGGGACCGCTTACCTTCAGGCGTCCTTGGCCTTCTTATCAAGAAGCTTTACCCTGGCTTGGTCGACTACAAGAAGGATGGAGTCCCCACCGGTGAAAGGGGGCCTGCTAGGTCTTGGAGCCACTTCACGATGGTTGAGGACCAAGTCCACGGCCACCTCGGCATGCGGCTACTCGCCGAGTTCTGGGTTAGTAGTTTCTATAACTTTACTACTAAAAAATACCAACAGTTCACATTTCGTCGTGCTAACCCCTTTATCCTATGCTCAATGTTTGTAGGACTTTTTCACTCTCGTCGACGGCGAAGGAAAAGATGAAGCGGCTCAAAAGGCGCTGCTTAAGATGGCGAAGAAGCTCATCCCCGACCAGATTTACGAGGCCCGTATTGCCGCTGTCATCCAGTTCTATGCAGAATATATGCACAGGACAATCACCAAAGAGGAGGCTCGTCCCATACACATGTCGAGAGACCAGTACATGAAGGTAACCACATATATTTTCCTACTATTCTCCACATGACTAATGAAAAGTTCTACTCATATGGATCTGTCTTGTGTTAAATAGGTGATTCCGGCATGGCTAGCCGGCCATAAGCCTTGCTACAAGCAGATTGTACAGAGGTGGGTGTCACTTGGGTTCCAGGCGCAAAACAAGAAGGCACGGGAGCGGCGGAATATGGTAGGCGAGCACGGAGTCCACCGTCAAGGCCCCCTCACACTCGACGGCCTCGTAAAACACAAGGTAAGAAATCATTTTTTTCCTTTCCATTCAAGTTTTTATTTCTGTCCCATAATATTATTATAACCTCTTTTGACCTCACTTGCATGCTTCCTTTTGGTGTCAATTACTTGTAGGAGTTAAAGGAGGGAGTGAAGAAGACGAAGATGCAAGTGTTCGTTGAGACCCGGAGGCCAAAGAAGGTGGATCCGGCTAAACCCTTGGACCAGCAGTGGATCACCGACACCGCGGAGAAACAACATAAGAACTACTGCGCCAAGTACAAGGAGGTCCACGGACCCGGCTCCGATCCTTTGACCTCGGCTTTCGACCCCGAGGTTGCTATGCTCGCGGGACAAGGCAAGCTGAATGGCCGGCCTTATATTGGCGGTGCTTCCTTCGATTCATCGGGCCTTGGTACACTTGCCGACATTCGTGCTAGGCGTACGACCTCAGCCCCCGAGATCGAGCGCCGCCCAAGGGTCGGACTTGATAAGATGGCTGCAATGGAGGTACACGTGTCGTTTTTCAACCTTCTTTTCCACTATTGTACATGTTTGCATCGCCATGACCGCTGCTTCTACATGTTGCAATCCTCTAGGCTGAACTTGAGAGAAATAGGAACAACGCGGTGGAGGCTACAGCGAGGGCGCAGGCTGCAGAGGAGAACAACAAGCAACTGCATGCACATATGGCCCACCAACAAGCATGCCTCCAGGCCCTTATGGCGGTAAGTGCTTTAACTTTTTCTTTCAACTAAAGCATCTGCTTCAACTTTGCAAACTAACCCACCTCTTCGGTTTGCAGGCGATGCCCGCGGCTTCGACGCTTCCTCCTTTACCTCCTGTACCTCCACTAGTTGCCCCCGTCCTCCTCTTGGTAAGTGCTCTTGGGGCTAGGTAGGCAAAAATTTATCTTCTGTTTGCTTACTTGTCTAATGTGAATCTTCATAGGAGCATCGGTCGGCTGGATCCCACACTCCCACGGATGGTCAAGACGACGAAGGGAATGGTGGACGCGGAGCTGCAAGCCCATCATCGGCGCCAACGGCCTCCAACAACCCCGATCAACTCTAGGTAAGCTCAAGTCCCAAATACATATCTACCCACATTTCCACACTCATGTCTTGAAACTAATGCTTAGAGTTTTCAAACTTGTAGGCTTGCATCCACGAGGCCTTCGGTGACTACTAGACTAGTAGACTTGTGCTACTGGATGCATTTCTGAACTTTGATCTTGTTGGATATGTATTCTGAACTAGTGCTGTCCATTTTGGACATGTTGAAACTTGTGGACTCTATTTCGTGAAGTTTTCGACAGTGTGTGATAGGTTTTGATATATATCTCATTTTAATGTTCTGGGTGTGCTGGGAGTGATCAGTGATATAATTGATATATATATATATGCATACTGTTTTTCCAAATGCAGGGATTCGCAAAAAACAGCAAAATTCTGGACCAAATGGTCTCTTCGCCGAGAAAAGCACTCGGCGAACACTGCTTCGCCGGGAATGGCGCTCGGCGAAGACACCCTCCAGGATCCATTTGGTCACCTGGGAGCACACTTCGCCGAGGTGCCCCTGTTTGCCGAGAATGTACTCGGCGAAGTGAGACCAAATTGTCACCTGGGACACACCTTCGCCGAGCCGCGCGGCACTCGGCGAAGAAGGAACCGCTCGGCGAAATTCCGTGCAAGGCACTCGGCGAAGGGCTCCTCTCGGCGAAGAGCACGCACGGCGACGATGTTGTGCACGGCGCTCGGCGAAGCGCGCTTCTCGGCGAAGAACACGACCGGCGACGTTCTTGTGCTCTGGCACTCGGCGACGAAGCTGCACGGCGAAGCGATGCACGGCGAAGTGCTGCACTCGGCGAAGAAGTTCGCCGACAAACAGTTGGAGCATACGTGGCGCCCTCTCGTCATTCCCTCTTTGCCGAGTACCGTGCGTGTATACCCGGCGAAGTTATGACACAGCTCTGACGCTCATCTGACAAGGGACGATCGAGATGTGCTTTTCTTCGCCGGGTGTACTGTCCAAAGTCTCGGCGAAGACTTCACCGTGCATCCCCGACAAAATGCACCCGGCGAAGGCGCGTCGCCGAGGCGATTTTCGCCGGGATGGCTCTACCGAGATCTTTTCTCGGCGAAGTGTTCGCCGAGGCCAATATGGGCTTTCGCCGTGTGTTTTCCCCTCCCGGCGGAGAGCCATTTTCTAGTAGTGTAAGTTGTAACAAGACTGAAAACACATAACAATGTTGATAGCAGGGTTCTCTACAAAATATAATAACAAGGGTGGATATCAATGTAGAATCCAGTTGTTGATACGAATGGACTGGTGCAGCGACGACATTGTAAATCAGGAATTGATTTCCTCAGTGACTGGCTCGCTCCAACGCTTCGCACTGCACACAAAGAAGAAAACCCTACGATCATTAACACTTCTGATTGTATTGTATACTACTCCTTCTATTTTAAATATAATATATTTCATGTTGACTAAATGCACAGTAAAATGAGTGAACATGCACGCTAAAATGTGTCTAGATACATTTATATACATGCACATGTGGACAGTTGGTAAAACATCTTATATTAAAAAATGTAGGGAGTACCAAGCAACATTTTAGCTAGCTAGAAGCACTGAAGCAGACTGAAGGTGACCACCCTGATTAGAAACTTATTTGGCAATGCCCTATGCCGCCCAAGGTAAGAATTTTTGCCTGGACGCTTGCTCGCAATTCACTCGCCACACAGGAGAATTTTGCCGGAGTTTACCCACTAAAAGAAGCAAGCTCCGGTGGAAAGTTCAAAACGATTCCTTATGAGTTATCTGGACTCGTTGCTGCCGATCCGACAACATGATGTGGTAAATGTAGAGAAAGGTAAATATGTTGTCTCCACTTTACAGCGCTAAACAAGAGAAGCACCGGGAGGATGGACGCCAGAAGGTCAAGCAGAAGTGGAATTGACCTGACGAAAGCTTTGACAAGCTAAACATCGATGGTGCATTCACAGCTGATGGGGGGGGGGGGGGGGGAGGGGGGGCAGGAGCTGGCATGATCCTCAGGGCCGGGCCGGCAATATCCGGTGCCCTGTGCCAAAATCTAAAACGGTGCCCTATCGCACACAAAAAAATTCAATTAATAAAAAATTCTAATATATATGATAGAATATTTTACGTGACAATTGAATACATTAAAAAATCATACCTATATATCTCAAAGCTGCATAAGATTTATTTGAACATCATCATTCTTTTTGTGTTTTTTGAAATAAAATCATCAATCATATCCTCATAATTTATCTTCTCCAACATGTCGCACTCAAGAGCTATTGTGGCCAAATCGTTGAGTCTGTCTTGTGTCATTGTAGTACGCATATAGGACTTCAGTAGCTTCAACTTAGAAAGGCTTCGCTCCGCCGATGCAACCGTCACGGGAATGGTCAACAAAACTCTATATGCAATACTTGCATTGGGAAAACAATTATGCCGCTTTATAAACTTCAACACTTCAACAGGCCCAATATTTTCGTTTGGCATGAACCTTTGGAGAAAATTCAACTCATCAAATAGATCATTGGCATCAATATCAGATTTGTCATCCTTTTTAAGGGCAGCCTCAAGATGATCACAAGAAGATTTCAGGCTATCATAATCCAATGAACGCAATGTTTCCGAGGTAAATAAGAAACCAAAAAATTTCTGGTAACCCTGATATTGGTCAAACCTTCTTGTGAGTGATGAAATAGCTTGATCAATAAGAGGTATAAAATAGCTGATGCAAAATGATTCTTCTGCAGACTGTGTGGCAATATTTGTTTCATCGGGGTTCTCATGAAACTGTCTCTTTCTTTTAATTACTCTCCTTGTACGAAATGTTGTAGCAATATACATCTCAGTTGCAATTCCTTTGGCTATCTCCAAAGCTTCTAAGAAACCATTTTCCCTGTACCCCTTGAAGAAAGATATAAGCCCTTCCACTTTCTCAATAGCAACATCTATAAGCATATCCTTTGTTTGCAAATTTTTGCTTACTAAATTAACAGCAAACAATACCTCAAACCAAATGACAATTGCCACTATAAACTCGTACTCTCCAAGTTCATTTTTTGCCAAGCCTAGAGCCTCACTGCTTGTCTTTGGATCAGTGTCACTTTCGGATACCTGAAATTAAAAGAAAGATCATAAATATTATAGCCAAAGGAATTAGTCAAAGAGTAATGGAATTACATCATTATAAATATGAACGTATTGGTTACCTGAAGTAGAGCCTCCCGAATGTCTGAACATTGAAATCTAATAGCTTTAACACTTTCAACACGACTCTCCCAACGTGTAGCTGACACAGACTTGAGAGTCCATCCTGATCCTGATATGTTATCTAACAAAATTTGCCACTTCTTAGTAGAATTAGCAAAAGTTGTATAGATGCGTTGGATAATTCCAAAGAAGTCTTTAGCTCTACCATCTGTCTTGGCCATATCACAAAGTGTTAAATTAAGACTGTGACAACCACACGCAGAATAGAAAGCTCTAGGATTTACATCCAAAACTAGCTTTTGTACCCCTTGATGCTTTCCAGGGCCGGGCCGGCAATATCCGGTACCCTGTGCCAAATTCTAAAACGGTGCCCTATCGCACACAAAAAAATTCAATTAATAAAAAATTCTAATATATATGATAGAATATTTTACGTGACAATTGAATACATTAAAAAATCATACCTATATATCTCAAAGCTGCATAAGATTTATTTGAACATCATCATTCTTTTTGTGTTTTTTGAAATAAAATCTTCAATCATATCCTCATAATTTATCTTCTCCAACATGTCGCCCTCAAGAGCTATTGTGGCCAAATCGTTGAGTCTTTCTTGTGTCATTGTAGTACGCATATAGGACTTCAGTAGCTTCAACTTAGAAAAGTTTCGCTCCGCCGATGCAACCGTCACGGGAATGGTCAACAAAACTCTATATGCAATACTTGCATTGGGAAAACAATTATGCCGCTTTATAAACTTCAACACTTCAACAGGCCCAATATTTTCGTTTGGCATGAACCTTTGGAGAAAATTCAACTCAACAAATAGATCATTGGCATCAATATCAGATTTGTCATCCTTTTTAAGGGCAGCCTCAAGATGACCACAAGAAGATTTCAGGCTATCATAATCCACTGAACGCAATGTTTCCGAGGTAAATAAGAAACCAAAAAATTTCTGGTAACCCTGATATTGGTCAAACCTTCTTGTGAGTGATGAAATAGCTTGATCAACAAGAGGTATAAAATAGCTGATGCGAAATGATTCTTCTGCAGACTGTGTGGCAATATTTGTTTCATCTGGGTTCTCATCAAACTGTCTCTTTCTTTTAATTACTCTCCTTGTACGAAATGTTGTAGCAATATACATCTCAGTTGCAATTCCTTTGGCTATCTCCAAAGCTTCTAAGAAACCATTTTCCCTGTACCCCTTGAAGAAAGATATAAGCCCTTCCACTTTCTCAATAGCAACATCTATAAGCATATCCTTTGTTTGCAAATTTTTGCTTCCTAAATTAACAGCAAACAATACCTCAAACCAATGACAATTGCCACTATAAACTCATACTCTCCAAGTTCATTTTTTGCCAAGCCTAGAGCCTCACTGCTTGTCTTTGGATCAGTGTCACTTTCGGATACCTGAAATTAAAAGAAAGATCATAAATATTATAGCCAAAGGAATTAGTCAAAGAGTAATGGAATTACATCATTATAAATATGAACGTATTGGTTACCTGAAGTAGAGCCTCCCGAATGTCTGAACATTGAAATCTAATAGCTTTAACACTTTCAACACGACTCTCCCAACGTGTAGCTGACACAGACTTGAGAGTCCATCCTGATCCTGATATGTTATCTAATAAAATTTGCCACTTCTTAGTAGAATTAGCAAAAGTTGTATAGATGCGTTGGATAATTCCAAAGAAGTCTTTAGCTCTACCATCTGTCTTGGCCATATCACAAAGTGTTAAATTAAGACTGTGACAACCACACGCAGAATAGAAAGCTCTAGGATTTACATCCAAAACTAGCTTTTGTACCCCTTGATGCTTTCC
Organism: Poa pratensis; assembly: GCA_947311845.1. NCBI lineage: Eukaryota > Viridiplantae > Streptophyta > Magnoliopsida > Poales > Poaceae > Poa > Poa pratensis. The sequence goes on along the minus strand of CAMZMU010000036.1, from coordinate 2,475,713 downwards.
AGGGCCGGGCCGGCAATATCCGGTACCCTGTGCCAAAATCTAAAACGGTGCCCTATCGCACACAAAAAAATTCAATTAATAAAAAATTCTAATATATATGATAGAATATTTTACGTGACAATTGAATACATTAAAAAATCATACCTATATATCTCAAAGCTGCATAAGATTTATTTGAACATCATCATTCTTTTTGTGTTTTTTGAAATAAAATCTTCAATCATATCCTCATAATTTATCTTCTCCAACATGTCGCCCTCAAGAGCTATTGTGGCCAAATCGTTGAGTCTTTCTTGTGTCATTGTAGTACGCATATAGGACTTCAGTAGCTTCAACTTAGAAAAGCTTCGCTCCGCCGATGCAACCGTCACGGGAATGGTCAACAAAACTCTATATGCAATACTTGCATTGGGAAAACAATTATGCCGCTTTATAAACTTCAACACTTCAACAGGCCCAATATTTTCGTTTGGCATGAACCTTTGGAGAAAATTCAACTCAACAAATAGATCATTGGCATCAATATCAGATTTGTCATCCTTTTTAAGGGCAGCCTCAAGATGATCACAAGAAGATTTCAGGCTATCATAATCCAATGAACGCAATGTTTCCGAGGTAAATAAGAAACCAAAAAATTTCTGGTAACCCTGATATTGGTCAAACCTTCTTGTGAGTGATGAAATAGCTTGATCAACAAGAGGTATAAAATAGCTGATGCGAAATGATTCTTCTGCAGACTGTGTGGCAATATTTGTTTCATCTGGGTTCTCATCAAACTGTCTCTTTCTTTTAATTACTCTCCTTGTACGAAATGTTGTAGCAATATACATCTCAGTTGCAATTCCTTTGGCTATCTCCAAAGCTTCTAAGAAACCATTTTCCCTGTACCCCTTGAAGAAAGATATAAGCCCTTCCACTTTCTCAATAGCAACATCTATAAGCATATCCTTTGTTTGCAAATTTTTGCTTACTAAATTAACAGCAAACAATACCTCAAACCAAATGACAATTGCCACTATAAACTCGTACTCTCCAAGTTCATTTTTTGCCAAGCCTAGAGCCTCACTGCTTGTCTTTGGATCAGTGTCACTTTCGGATACCTGAAATTAAAAGAAAGATCATAAATATTATAGCCAAAGGAATTAGTCAAAGAGTAATGGAATTACATCATTATAAATATGAACGTATTGGTTACCTGAAGTAGAGCCTCCCGAATGTCTGAACATTGAAATCTAATAGCTTTAACACTTTCAACACGACTCTCCCAACGTGTAGCTGACACAGACTTGAGAGTCCATCCTGATCCTGATATGTTATCTAACAAAATTTGCCACTTCTTAGTAGAATTAGCAAAAGTTGTATAGATGCGTTGGATAATTCCAAAGAAGTCTTTAGCTCTACCATCTGTCTTGGCCATATCACAAAGTGTTAAATTAAGACTGTGACAACCACACGCAGAATAGAAAGCTCTAGGATTTTCATCCAAAACTAGCTTTTGTACCCCTTGATGCTTTCCAGGGCCGGGCCGGCAATATCCGGTACCCTGTGCCAAAATCTAAAACGGTGCCCTATCGCACACAAAAAAATTCAATTAATAAAAAATTCTAATATATATGATAGAATATTTTACGTGACAATTGAATACATTAAAAAATCATACCTATATATCTCAAAGCTGCATAAGATTTATTTGAACATCATCATTCTTTTTGTGTTTTTTGAAATAAAATCTTCAATCATATCCTCATAATTTATCTTCTCCAACATGTCGCCCTCAAGAGCTATTGTGGCCAAATCGTTGAGTCTTTCTTGTGTCATTGTAGTACGCATATAGGACTTCAGTAGCTTCAACTTAGAAAAGCTTCGCTCCGCCGATGCAACCGTCACGGGAATGGTCAACAAAACTCTATATGCAATACTTGCATTGGGAAAACAATTATGCCGCTTTATAAACTTCAACACTTCAACAGGCCCAATATTTTTGTTTGGCATGAACCTTTGGAGAAAATTCAACTCAACAAATAGATCATTGGCATCAATATCAGATTTGTCATCCTTTTTAAGGGCAGCCTCAAGATGATCACAAGAAGATTTCGGGCTATCATAATCCAATGAACGCAATGTTTCCGAGGTAAATAAGAAACCAAAAAATTTCTGGTAACCCTGATATTGGTCAAACCTTCTTGTGAGTGATGAAATAGCTTGATCAACAAGAGGTATAAAATAGCTGATGCGAAATGATTCTTCTGCAGACTGTGTGGCAATATTTGTTTCATCTGGGTTCTCATCAAACTGTCTCTTTCTTTTAATTACTCTCCTTGTACGAAATGTTGTAGCAATATACATCTCAGTTGCAATTCCTTTGGCTATCTCCAAAGCTTCTAAGAAACCATTTTCCCTGTACCCCTTGAAGAAAGATATAAGCCCTTCCACTTTCTCAATAGCAACATCTATAAGCATATCCTTTGTTTGCAAATTTTTGCTTACTAAATTAACAGCAAACAATACCTCAAACCAAATGACAATTGCCACTATAAACTCGTACTCTCCAAGTTCATTTTTTGCCAAGCCTAGAGCCTCACTGCTTGTCTTTGGATCAGTGTCACTTTCGGATACCTGAAATTAAAAGAAAGATCATAAATATTATAGCCAAAGGAATTAGTCAAAGAGTAATGGAATTACATCATTATAAATATGAACGTATTGGTTACCTGAAGTAGAGCCTCCCGAATGTCTGAACATTGAAATCTAATAGCTTTAACACTTTCAACACGACTCTCCCAACGTGTAGCTGACACAGACTTGAGAGTCCATCCTGATCCTGATATGTTATCTAACAAAATTTGCCACTTCTTAGTAGAATTAGCAAAAGTTGTATAGATGCGTTGGATAATTCCAAAGAAGTCTTTAGCTCTACCATCTGTCTTGGCCATATCACAAAGTGTTAAATTAAGACTGTGACAACCACACGCAGAATAGAAAGCTCTAGGATTTTCATCCAAAACTAGCTTTTGTACCCCTTGATGCTTTCCAGGGCCGGGCCGGCAATATCCGGTACCCTGTGCCAAAATCTAAAACGGTGCCCTATCGCACACAAAAAAATTCAATTAATAAAAAATTCTAATATATATGATAGAATATTTTACGTGACAATTGAATACATTAAAAAATCATACCTATATATCTCAAAGCTGCATAAGATTTATTTGAACATCATCATTCTTTTTGTGTTTTTTGAAATAAAATCTTCAATCATATCCTCATAATTTATCTTCTCCAACATGTCGCCCTCAAGAGCTATTGTGGCCAAATCGTTGAGTCTTTCTTGTGTCATTGTAGTACGCATATAGGACTTCAGTAGCTTCAACTTAGAAAAGCTTCGCTCCGCCGATGCAACCGTCACGGGAATGGTCAACAAAACTCTATATGCAATACTTGCATTGGGAAAACAATTATGCCGCTTTATAAACTTCAACACTTCAACAGGCCCAATATTTTTGTTTGGCATGAACCTTTGGAGAAAATTCAACTCAACAAATAGATCATTGGCATCAATATCAGATTTGTCATCCTTTTTAAGGGCAGCCTCAAGATGATCACAAGAAGATTTCGGGCTATCATAATCCAATGAACGCAATGTTTCCGAGGTAAATAAGAAACCAAAAAATTTCTGGTAACCCTGATATTGGTCAAACCTTCTTGTGAGTGATGAAATAGCTTGATCAACAAGAGGTATAAAATAGCTGATGCGAAATGATTCTTCTGCAGACTGTGTGGCAATATTTGTTTCATCTGGGTTCTCATCAAACTGTCTCTTTCTTTTAATTACTCTCCTTGTACGAAATGTTGTAGCAATATACATCTCAGTTGCAATTCCTTTGGCTATCTCCAAAGCTTCTAAGAAACCATTTTCCCTGTACCCCTTGAAGAAAGATATAAGCCCTTCCACTTTCTCAATAGCAACATCTATAAGCATATCCTTTGTTTGCAAATTTTTGCTTACTAAATTAACAGCAAACAATACCTCAAACCAAATGACAATTGCCACTATAAACTCGTACTCTCCAAGTTCATTTTTTGCCAAGCCTAGAGCCTCACTTCTTGTCTTTGGATCAGTGTCACTTTCGGATACCTGAAATTAAAAGAAAGATCATAAATATTATAGCCAAAGGAATTAGTCAAAGAGTAATGGAATTACATCATTATAAATATGAACGTATTGGTTACCTGAAGTAGAGCCTCCCGAATGTCTGAACATTGAAATCTAATAGCTTTAACACTTTCAACACGACTCTCCCAACGTGTAGCTGACACAGACTTGAGAGTCCATCCTGATCCTGATATGTTATCTAACAAAATTTGCCACTTCTTAGTAGAATTAGCAAAAGTTGTATAGATGCGTTGGATAATTCCAAAGAAGTCTTTAGCTCTACCATCTGTCTTGGCCATATCACAAAGTGTTAAATTAAGACTGTGACAACCACACGCAGAATAGAAAGCTCTAGGATTTTCATCCAAAACTAGCTTTTGTACCCCTTGATGCTTTCCAGGGCCGGGCCGGCAATATCCGGTACCCTGTGCCAAAATCTAAAACGGTGCCCTATCGCACACAAAAAAATTCAATTAATAAAAAATTCTAATATATATGATAGAATATTTTACGTGACAATTGAATACATTAAAAAATCATACCTATATATCTCAAAGCTGCATAAGATTTATTTGAACATCATCATTCTTTTTGTGTTTTTTGAAATAAAATCTTCAATCATATCCTCATAATTTATCTTCTCCAACATGTCGCCCTCAAGAGCTATTGTGGCCAAATCGTTGAGTCTTTCTTGTGTCATTGTAGTACGCATATAGGACTTCAGTAGCTTCAACTTAGAAAAGCTTCGCTCCGCCGATGCAACCGTCACGGGAATGGTCAACAAAACTCTATATGCAATACTTGCATTGGGAAAACAATTATGCCGCTTTATAAACTTCAACACTTCAACAGGCCCAATATTTTTGTTTGGCATGAACCTTTGGAGAAAATTCAACTCAACAAATAGATCATTGGCCTCAATATCAGATTTGTCATCCTTTTTAAGGGCAGCCTCAAGATGATCACAAGAAGATTTCGGGCTATCATAATCCAATGAACGCAATGTTTCCGAGGTAAATAAGAAACCAAAAAATTTCTGGTAACCCTGATATTGGTCAAACCTTCTTGTGAGTGATGAAATAGCTTGATCAACAAGAGGTATAAAATAGCTGATGCGAAATGATTCTTCTGCAGACTGTGTGGCAATATTTGTTTCATCTGGGTTCTCATCAAACTGTCTCTTTCTTTTAATTACTCTCCTTGTACGAAATGTTGTAGCAATATACATCTCAGTTGCAATTCCTTTGGCTATCTCCAAAGCTTCTAAGAAACCATTTTCCCTGTACCCCTTGAAGAAAGATATAAGCCCTTCCACTTTCTCAATAGCAACATCTATAAGCATATCCTTTGTTTGCAAATTTTTGCTTACTAAATTAACAGCAAACAATACCTCAAACCAAATGACAATTGCCACTATAAACTCGTACTCTCCAAGTTCATTTTTTGCCAAGCCTAGAGCCTCACTTCTTGTCTTTGGATCAGTGTCACTTTCGGATACCTGAAATTAAAAGAAAGATCATAAATATTATAGCCAAAGGAATTAGTCAAAGAGTAATGGAATTACATCATTATAAATATGAACGTATTGGTTACCTGAAGTAGAGCCTCCCGAATGTCTGAACATTGAAATCTAATAGCTTTAACACTTTCAACACGACTCTCCCAACGTGTAGCTGACACAGACTTGAGAGTCCATCCTGATCCTGATATGTTATCTAACAAAATTTGCCACTTCTTAGTAGAATTAGCAAAAGTTGTATAGATGCGTTGGATAATTCCAAAGAAGTCTTTAGCTCTACCATCTGTCTTGGCCATATCACAAAGTGTTAAATTAAGACTGTGACAACCACACGCAGAATAGAAAGCTCTAGGATTTACATCCATAACTAGCTTTTGTACCCCTTGATGCTTTCCTTTCATATTGGACCCATTATCATAACCTTGCCCTCTAACATCATTTATATCAAGACCAAGAAGCTTTAGCTCATTCTGTAGCACATCACAAAGTCCTTTCCCAGTGTCATTTACATGTATAAATCCTATAAAGGATTCTTCTATGCAAACATCACTTGCAGATGAATCCACATAGCTTATAATTAAAGACATTTGCTCTTGGTGACTTGCATCAGGGGTACAATCAAGTATGATAGAGAAATACTTTGAACTCTTTATTTCCTTAAGAATTTCGGACCTAATAGCAGAAGCAAGCAAGTGCAGCAGTTCATTCTGAATCTTATGATCAAGATAATGAGCATGAGTTTCATTATTTGTAATACGACGAACATGCTCCTGAATAACAGGGTCAAATTCAGCCAACATATCTACCAAACCCAATAAATTACCATTGCTATCTTCATACAACTTGCCATTACTACCACGGAATGCTAGATTATGCTTGGCAAGAAATGTTACAATGCAAACAATTCTGAATAATACCTTTCTCCAATGGTCCTTCTCTTTCTCAAGTTGTCGTTGAGCAACTTTATCAATAGTTTGATGTTTTTCCAATCTACTACGCAACTCATACCAATGAGCCATACACGAAACATGATCTGCACTTGTCTCGTGATATTGTAGTTTCTTTTTCATATGTGACCAATCATTAGAGCCTTCACTTGCCAAATGACCTTTCCGATGACCTTTTGTAAATAATTTACAACCAAAGCAAAAGACTTTATCAAGTTCCTTAGAATAGACAAGCCAATCCCTATCACAATGCTCCCCATTTGATAAAGATCTAGTATAGAACTTTGCAATAAACCTTTTACGATATATATCCTTAGGACCTTTCTTAATTGATAAATCTCTTTTTGGACCTTTTAGTGCTAAAATATCAATCTGTTTAGAATCAAGAGAATCCCAGTTTCTTGGCTCAAATATATCAAATTCGGCGTCAATATGATTTTCCTCTACCTCAATATTATCTGTCTCTGTCTGGCCATCTATGTTATTGTAATGAACAATTGCAAGCTCAAGGGTGGAAGGATCAACAGATTGATTACCGGATGACACTTGTGGCGTTTCTTTTCTAATAAACTTGTCCATGGCACCTTTTTGGGTTTTAATCAATTTTTGTTCCTTTTCTTTTCTCTTGCGCTTCTGATAACCGGATTCCTGTTTCCCCATGATGAATCGAACCTGAAATTTTACACAAGTTACAAAAGATGAATAAAACAAATTTTAGGTGAGGATGCGATCATGCGAGCAGAAATTGGGGAATCAACAAACAAACCTGAAACCTGCGTCCAGTCCAGGGCCCTGACTGCGTCCGTGCGTCGGCAGGATTTGGTCGCCGGCAAGCCGCAAACGGCGTCGGTGACTCGGTGAGGGCTTCCGCGTCGGCGAGAAGGCTGGGAGCCTGGAATCGACGAGACCAATCTGTCCGCTTCGCCGCTTCCGCCCTGGCCGTTTCGTATTCGCGTACTGGGAACGATCGATCAATTCGATCGATGATTGAATCGATCTGTCGCACCAGGGCCTGGCTGGCTGGCTCGCACGCGAGCCCAACAAGGGAGATTGACGCGCAGTTGCCAGCGGGCCTGCTAGGATGCTTCATGGGCCAATTCGAAAATTCCTGCAGTCTTGCTATACATATATACAAAGGTAGAAAAAAATTTGTGCCCCTAAAAATCATGGGCCCTGTGCGGGCCGCACCACTTGGAACTACTGTGGGCCCGGCCCTGATGCTTTCCTTTCATATTGGACCCATTATCATAACCTTGTCCTCTAACATCATTTATATCAAGACCAAGAAGCTTTAGCTCATTCTGTAGCACATCACAAAGTCCTTTCCCAGTGTCATTTACATGTATAAATCCTATAAATGATTCTTCTATGCAAACATCACTTGCAGATGAATCCACATATCTTATAATTAAAGACATTTGCTCTTGGTGACTTGCATCAGGGGTACAATCAAGTATGATAGAGAAATACTTTGAACTCTTTATTTTCTTAAGAATTTCGGACCTAATAGCAGAAGCAAGCAAGTGCAGAAGTTCATTCTGAATCTTATGATCAAGATAATGAGCATGAGTTTCATTATTTGTAATACGACGAACATGCTCCTGAATAACAGGGTCAAATTCAGCCAACATCTCTACCAAACCCAAGAAATTACCATTGCTATCTTCATACAACTTGCCATTACTACCACGGAATGCTACATTATGCTTGGCAAGAAATGTTACAATGCAAACAATTCTGAATAATACCTTTCTCCAATGGTCCTTCTCTTTCTCAAGTTGTCGTTGAGCAACTTTATCAATAGTTTGATGTTTTTCCAATCTACTACGCAACTCATACCAATGAGCAATACACGAAACATGATCTGCACTTGTCTCGTGATATTGTAGTTTCTTTTTCATATGTGACCAATCATTAGAGCCTTCACTTGCCAAATGACCTTTCCGATGACCTTTTGTAAATAATTTACAACCAAAGCAAAAGACTTTATCAAGTTCCTTAGAATAGACAAGCCAATCCCTATCACAATGCTCCCCATTTGATAAAGATCTAGTATAGAACTTTGCCATTAACCTTTTACGATATATATCCTTAGGACCTTTCTTAATTGATAAATCTCTTTTTGGACCTTTTAGTGCTAAAATATCAATCTGTTTAGAATCAAGAGAATCCCAGTTTCTTGGATCAAATATATCAAATTCGGCGTCAATATGATTTTCCTCTACCTCAATATTATCTATCTCTGTCTGGCCATCTATGTTATTGTAAGGAACAATTGCAAGCTCAAGGGTGGAAGGATCAACAGATTGATTACCGGATGACACTTGTGGCGTTTCTTTTCTAATAAACTTGTCCATGGCACCTTTTTGGGATTTAATCAATTTTTGTTCCTTTTCTTTTCTCTTGCGCTTCTGATAACCGGATTCCTGTTTCCCCATGATGAATCGAACCTGAAATTTTACACAAGTTACAAAAGATGAATAAAACAAATTTTAGGTGAGGATGCGATCAAGCGAGCAGAAATTGGGGAATCAACAAACAAACCTGAAACCTGCGTCCAGTCCAGGGCCCTGACTACGTCCGTGCGTCGGCAGGATTTGGTCGCCGGCAAGCCGCAAACGGCGTCGGTGACTCGGTGAGGGCTTCCGCGTCGGCGAGAAGGCTGGGAGCCTAGAATCGACGAGACCAATCTGTCCGCTTCGCCGCTTCCGCCCTGGCCGTTTCGTATTCGCGTACTGGGAACGATCGATCAATCGATCGATGATTGAATCGATCGGTCGCACCAGGGCCTGGCTGGCTGGCTCGCACGCGAGCCCAACAAGGGAGATTGACGCGCAGTTGCCAGCGGGCCTGCTAGGATGCTTCATGGGGCAATTCGAAAATTCCTGCAGTCTTGCTATACATATATACAAAGGTAGAAAAAAATTTGTGCCCCTAAAAATCATGGGCCCTGTGCGGGCCGCAACACTTGGAACTACTGTGGGCCCGGCCCTGATGATCCTAAGGAACTGGCATGGAGAACTAGTTTTGCAGCGTCCAGGCAGCTGCGAGAGTGTGAGGATGCACTGGAGGCCGAGCTTGCTGCGCTGGAAGAAGGGCTAGAACTTGCATTGCATTGCATTGGTCGGCGAAGCCCATCATCCTTGAGACAGATTGCGCGGAGCCGATCAATCTAATACTGGGAAGCTCACTGAATATGTCCCGTCATGCAATGAAAATTAGCTCAATCATCGATGAGAGATTTAGTGAAAGAGATATATTAATGGAAAAGGTGAGCCGTGAGGCAAACTATGTGAGTCATGGCTTAGCTAGAATGGGAAGGGTAGAGGGAAGAACGGCAGTTTGTCTGCATGATGTACCTGGAGACATCGCCGAGGCGATGAACACTGATTATTCCCACCCTGATCATTAATATAATCCTCTCTTTCCATGCAATAGATAATTGTACTCCCTCAGTTTTTTTTAAATATAAGACATTTTTGACGGTTCAAAGTGAACTTCCCGCAACATTTTATATTTAGGAACAAATGTTGTAATATTTAGGAGGAGAAAAAACAACAACTAACCGTGCATACTTGATGATGCTTAGGGAAGGGTTAGATGGAAAAGCTTTTATCAGGGTGTCTCATCTTCGATGTACACAACTTTGGCATTATGCTCCACATCAACCCACCGACGTATTATGGCATCATCGACTCCAGGATGGAGTCCGATTTCCTTGAGATTTCGCAGCATTCTTATCTGAATTCCGGGAAGATCACCGGGGGTTTTACAGAGCAAATGTAGCGAGACAAGGTTACTCAGATCTTGAATTATCACATGTCCGAGACTGTCCGTGCCCACAAGGCATATCCGCTCCAGGCTTCCGAAAGGACCTTCCTGTTTTATTCCCAAACCATCAAGCTTTTTCTCAACCAGCTTCAGAAATTTCAGTTTGCAACCCAAACTGAGGAGGCCTCGATGGATTTCGGCCCCGCCGAGGTTAGTCCAGACGAGGCACAGCTCCTGCACTCTAATCAGAAATGTAACCGGAGTAGGTAGTATGAGACCGCCACTCAGCTTAAGGGATGTGAGTCTGCCAGCATCGTTCAGGCAATACATGAATGATTGAGAGGACCCTTGAAAATCAATAGACAGTGAGTAACTAATGGGTGTCATACGTGTTCCATTACTGATGAATTCCTTGATGTCTTCCTTCAGAGGGGTCAACTGAATTCCTTCAGATTTGCGATCACACCATATCTTCACCTTCCTCAGCCGTGACATATGGATCAACAGTTGTGGAAGCCCTATGCCGTTGTCGACGAAAATTCCTTCTAGCGTCTCCAGGACACAACTGTTTTTTTTCATGAATTCCTTTAGCTTGGAGATTTTATTTTTGAGCCCCTGAAACTTCTTTGCACCCTTCTTCCCCAGGTTTGGCTTTTCATCTGGGCAGTCCTCGCTAGCAAGTATAAACTTGCCAAGGAGGTGTTTCAGTTTAGGAAGCATGAGCACCTCTGAGTACACCGTGACTACATCGGTTGTCCTCATGTCAAGTGTCTCCAGCCATTTGAGCCGCCCTATTTTCCTCGGAACGCAATCGATATTGTTCCCAAGGCTCAGATATTTCAGCAGCAACAGGCCGCATATGTTTGGGAGCTGTTCTGCATCCAGATCAGCACACTCCTTCAGATCCAGGACTCGGAGTAGCTTATGCTGGTCAAACCTCAAGATAGATCTATATTCGGCATCCTTGGTTGGAAAGACGGCCATAGTAAGGAGACGGCGTACGTTTGGCACGTTGAGTCCGCCATTTTCAGCGTTCACATAGGATGGAGAGAAAGCCGGCGTACACGTTCTTGGTTGGCGGTCTCAATCGGACCACAAAGCAAGGTGAAGAAATTCTCGAACACGGCCTTGTCACAAATGTGGTTGAACACCATCCCAGGAGGCAGCTGACACCTCTCCACCTTCCCATTGTTGCCCTTCTTAACAGACTTGACAAAATTGTGGCGGATGAGGCTGTCTAAATGCTTGGCCAAAATATCTTCATCGGAAAGATTTGTATACTGTTGGACATTCGGTTTGGCATATACATGTATTCCTTCAGCCACAAATCGCCTTATGAGAGCATTCGTCCTGACATGATGACCACGCGGAAACATGCTGAAGTATAACAAGCAGCCCTCAAGAACAACCCTCTCGTAGTCACTGCCAAGCAATCCTTCCGCTTTTGCTACGGCCGCAGCACAAAGTACGGAGCAGGTATCTTCGTACGACATTCCACCGACCTCTCCTACCAAGACCAGGCCGGCTGTGTTGCTACCTGGAACAACTAGTGGCAGACCTTCACCACAGAAGCAGGCTCTCGCGTCTGGCTCGATGTCTGTCGTCACAATAATTCTGCCGCCCACCCCATTGGCCCAACAGAAGCTAGTTATTTCACTGTACACCTCTGTTGTCATCACGTTGTCAATTACTATCAGATAGCTGCATAATAAACAAATTGGTAAGAAACTAATGTAAATACACATTTTGTTTGGAAATGGAAGTTACCCTGACATCTTAAAGCCTTAGAGGTTTTGGTTACCGGAAGGTAAACGGATATCCCGAGCAACCCCCGAAATGGTCATACCGGACAAAAAATCCCGCAAGTTTTGAATTTTAAGGAAAACATTCCATAAGTGGTCATATTGGGAACCAAAAAAATTGAATTTTTATGTATGTTTCTAAATTCGTCCGGTATCTGTTCAGGACTTTTGAGCAGATTGATGTTGGATATAGATGTTGTTATTTATGTTGGAGTTCTTGCTCTAAGAAAACATGTTAAAACTTACGAGAGCAAGCGTGATTACAAAAGCCACAGTATTGTAGTTCACATTAAAATCCTGAGATTGAGTAGTGTTCTTCTTATATAGTAATTCATCGCTTGACACTCCTGCTTGGGCTTATAGTTGCAGTGCTACTTCTGCTTAATACTAATTAGCTTCTCCCTCCGTTCCAAATTACGTGAATTTATTTAACCGCGCGTGGATGTATCTATACATTTAACATATCTAGTTGCATCAACATTTGATTAAATGAAAGTCATCTAATTTGCAAGGGAGTACATGATAGGTTGACAACCATGGACGAAGCAGAGAAAAGTGCAGCACAGCCTTTCAACACCCACACATGCACACGTACGGGCAGCATCGTCCTCATCGCTCAGAGTGTGAGGTGCTCGGTCTACCGCTGCAGTCGGTAATCAAGAAGAAGCCATCCGGCGATGTTGTGTGGCAACCTGGACACTCCAAGCAGCATGTTGTGGACCGGATGGCGGCGGCGATGATCTCCTCATAGTGGCGGCACAACGGGAGGCGAGGGAGTGCAGCCGTAGAAATAATTTGAAATGTTCGAGAGGAAGTTTTAAGTAAAAAAATATGATTTAAGTGTGATAATATTAATATAGAATATTTAGATATTAGAAAATTCTGGATTAAATTTCAAAAGCATTTTATTAGATATCACATATTAGAATGTTAAAAAAAAAATAGGCCGTCGGCTTTTCCAGGCACCAGCTATGCCTACCGCCGCCGGGGCCTTGAGATGCCTCTACCACGGATTCCATTGACAGGTCGGACCTTTATCATGATGGAAGCGACTGGATCAAGGTAAAAATCTATAGTAGAGATTGGAGACTCACTTATCCTTGCTTAGGCGTGATTCCAGCTGATGCCTGACGTCGGAGGGAGATAAGCCAGGCTCAAATACCTCCAGTATCTCCATCAGGACATCATCCAGGCTTTTTTCCACCCCACTAACCCACGCCCGTCAACTGAATTGTTGGCGTACCTCTTTCTTCTCGTAGACTCGCCTTGCAAGTTCTGAATTTTGGCCACTGGAGCCAATGGTACAGATAACCTTGGCCTTCATTTCGGATTGGCTCTCTAAGAGGGTAAGCAGATCCTCTTCTGCGCTATTGTTCATCCTAGGAGTTGGAGCAACTTCTTCATTGTTCGCCTCCTGGCTGAGGTAATCTTGTTGTCTTTCGGATGATTCTCTTATTCTCCTCTTGAAGTCACGAATCTCGTTGGCAAAGTGTACAGCAGAGGTAGTTTTGACCATGAAGTAGTTGTCCACGGAGTCCTCGATATCAGCTGCCAACCTTCTGAGTTGCGCGATCCAGGTTCTCCGCACATCACTGGTTTTCTTGCCTTTCCAGCGAGGCCCTCCGATGACGGCTACAATCATCTCCAGTTCGCTCTGAATGGATTCAAGATCAGGCTTCAAAAAGAGATTAGTCGTTATCTCCCTTATCACCATGGGCAGGGTGATGGTCACTAAGGCACCAACTATGGCAGCCTCCATCTCTCTTTCCTTGCTCGATCTGGGAAGTCAGCTTTGGTGTTACATGGAGCTAGGGAAGGATTGAGAGTGTGTATAAGGAAGGAGGATACCTGCCATTTCATTGAAATTTCAACGGATAAAACTTCACTTACTTACAAGTCCAGCGTGGAAGTTTTCAACTCCTTGCGGACAGAGTGATAATTTGCATAAACTTGGGTGTAAATCTGCGATAGTTAATTCTAAAATCCCTAAACTGAGGGTGCTGATGTGCAAATTTATAATTTTTCAATAACGTAGTGTTGAGAGTGTAAAAGCTACCTAAAGAAACAGCACTCGCATGATGTGACATGTGAAGTGGACCGATGTCAGACTCTTCTTATAGATAATCCTATAGGTAATAGTTGCGATTAATTTCTCTTAAATAGGTCTTCAATGTTACGTATATAGGATGACATCTCTCACTTTGAGGGTAAGGCGTGTTGTATCCTCCCATCTACCAAGCCCCTTGCCGTACGCCCGGAGCTCTTCAGAATCGATGTCTATTGGGTAATAGTTTCAGAACACCTCCTCGCATACTCTCTTGTGCTTTTCTTTATGATGACGACGATCACTAAATATATATATTCTGGTTCTGATAATCTTCAGGTGGATATCGATCGATGTTCCGACATAGCTTCAAAGCTTGATATAGCTTTAGGCGGCCATGGAGAAGGATCCCCACGATTCTGTTTGGCTCAAAGCAGAGATGGCAAAGATGGAGGATGATCCAGTTACTGTCTCGATCGGACCCATGGGCCCACTCTTCCGGCAGCTCCGTTCTGCCATAGATTGGCAATACGGTCGGCTGAAGGGGGTTCAGGCCAAGATCAAGATTCTTGGCGAAGGACTCGTGGGATTATGCACTGACCTCAAGGTCTTGTCTGAGGCGGAGGACACCATTACGGTATGCTGGGTGAGGCAGGTCCGGGATATATGCTATGACACGTCAGACTTCCTCGACGAGCTCATGCACTTCATCCACGACTCCCCGCAGAATCCTCTTGGGTCCAAGATCTTTCGGTTCTCCCGCAGGCTTCGGCTTTCGTTACGAAAAGTGAAGATGCTGAAGCGAGTCCCCCTGATTGCAAAATTGTCAGCGCTGGTAGCTCGTGTCGAGGAGGCAGATGAAAGACGGAAAAGATTCAAGATTTCTCCACCCCAAGCCAGCCGCAAGCTTGACTCTCCGCAAGCACTGGTAGCTCCTGTCGAGGACGCGGATGAAAGACGCAAAAAATTCAAGATTTCTCCACCCCAAGCCAGCCGCAAGCTTGACCCTCCGCAAGTTGTCATTGACAGCAACCTCATGCCCCAACTTCCCCTCCAACTCCACGTCGACAAGCTCACCAAGCTGCTCGACTTCCACCACAACAATGGGAGAAATCTCAAGGTGGTAACCATCTTCGGATCTTCATGTGTTGACAAGACTACAGTTGCCAGGACCTTATATCACAAGTATCGAGGGAGGTTCGAGTACCGTGCTTTTTTACGGGTGTCCCGGGATCCAGATATAAGGAGGCTTCTCGTCGATATGCTCTCACAAATCAAGGCACCACCAGCCAGTGCTTTCTCTGATGTCGAAGAACTTACCGCCACTATCACCGAGTATCTACAAGGAAAAAGGTATTTTCAATCGATTACATTAACGAATTTCTTTTAGAGAAAACTAGCACAGGGGCCCTCGCAAATGCGAGGGCACCACTTGTACTTTTTTGAAAGTTTTGGTTATATAATGTAGTGCTATGAAGATATTTAATTCTCGTATTTACCTTATTTGTCATTAATACTCACCATTCGGACATGGAAGGCGTGAAGTTTACAGTTTTATTTTGTCAGTGGTTATATTGAAAAGAAATTTTCTATCTAGCTCTATATTGATTGAGTCAAAATGAGAATGACGTCATTGCATACTTAAAAGACTTTTTTAGATACAAAGTTATATAACATTTTGGCAGTTCAAATAGCAAAATATAAGATTAAAATCGTCACCGCTTGTAGTTTGTTGAAAATTTTATAATTTGGTGTTCTAATTTTTTTTCCTTTCTCATGTTTATTTGTGAATGGTTATATTGCAATAAATGAGGCTTAAAAATGATAAAATGTTTTGTAAAAACTAATTATATGAAAACTTTTTTAGCGATATCTTATTTATAGTGAGAGGTGAGATGTGCATGCTCGCTAGATCAGTTTTGGCCATTGTTTGAAGCTTAACCAACTCATACTAAAAACATGATTTCTAATTTTTTTTATTCTCGATGGAAAAGAGTTTCAGTATTATTTTCAATACAAATAAATTATGTTGGTAATATGTTGCACTTATTATGGTCCTAGTATTAAATAAATATAATGTAACAAAAATAAAGTTTGTGAACACACGTAAGTTTTGTACTGATAATATGTTTTGGTATTTATTTACTATTGATCTATGGGTGTATCAAATTAAAGTCAACGAATCAATGTTATTAGCCTTTATTTTTTAATGAAATTAATGGAAGGTTTCCTTCTCTCGTTATCATCTGTTCTATTTTATTTTAGCCTCCTTATCTCATATTTCTCTATTTTCTCAATGAGATCTTGCTACTGGGTTATTTTTGGGTATGACTTGCGAAACAATGTTTGGTATGGCACACGCTCAACCCTACCTTTACCCTTCTGGTGGGTGAGACTTGTGACCAAAAGAAATATGGAGAGGACAATCAAATCCCATAAAAACATAAAGTGTGCTAAAAGGCCTTAATTTGGACAGAAATGACATCCATTTTTATCTATACACTGTTGTTATTGTTTCTTTCTCCCTAAGTTTTCTCTCTTGCTCGCTTAAATTAATTCGCACTGGTTTACTTAAACCCTAAACAGAGATTGACCCAATAATGAGAATTTTTTCTCAAACCAACCGAATAGTTGGCAAAGACCCACCTAGTTAGATTGATTTTTGAAAATATGCATGTCACAGTCGACGGTCCTGCCATAGACAGAGAAGTGAATAACCATGTTATTTCATGGCCCCATAGGTACAATAACCCTACAACATCCACACTATTCTTATTTTAGAGGTTGGATAAACAAATTAAAACTTCACGGGAGATAGTATAGCAAGGATGTTTTTGGAGAAATAGGACTAAAGGATTAAATTATAACAAAACCTAGAGGTGTGCAACTACATGAAAATACAAACCTTATGATGTTACCCTCGTAGAAAAAACTCTTACCCTACTCACAAACTTATTTCCAATCGCAAAATTGCTGTCACCTGTCTCACAATAGATAACATTCAGATTTTGAAGTTTCAAATATATGCATAAATATATCTTTTATATTTTTTAAAATATTTTACAGGACACAACTGGTGCATCTTTTATATCGAACAAAGGATAATTCTAAATAATTTATTATATTAGCAATCACAAATAGAGATGCTCGACATCACACTTTTTAGAAAGTGATGTTTTTTGGAACAAAGTTCCTATGTGTCAAGATCTATATTAAAGATTTAATCAAACTATTTCTTACACATGGCTAGAGAAATTGATGCTTTGTATATGTGCGTAACTTGTTAGGAAGTGCTTGTTGAATTCTAATTGCTTAATGACGGGAGTCCATACCCGTCACTTGTCTTCTCAACTTATTCATGTCAGACAGGCTACGTGACTAATACTTTTCTGTTAAACATCAACATAAATTTTTCATGCAACTAACACGACAATTTAGATGATGCGGCCAAGCATGGTGGCTCTTTTAGGAACACGGTATATTTAGGGCTCAAACATATTTAGAGATTCACACATCCTCTTGAATTTTAATATCTAGATCGGTCACTTTTATTTCTCTACACGACCCGTGTAAACTTTACAAAGTACAAAACTTTCCGAGAGAATTGTTCTGTTACATGAAATTAATAAGCTTATATTTTCTCTAATTTTTATTTGATTTGAATTAAATATGACTTGAATTAAATATTTGGTTTTATATTTCAGGGGAGAAGTCCCCATTGAAAATATTCCAATCTATTTTCCCCGTGGAGAAAATCATTTTCCAAAAGTCAATTATATGTTATGTAAAGAGAAAAAACATGTTCTTAAATTCCTAGCAGGATAGGCCGAATTATTCAAACTCATTTTCCTTTTCTCTCTCTTTTTCTTCTTTTTTTTTCCTTCCTGGGCCGAATTCCTTGGCCTATCTTTGTCTTTATTTTCTTCTTCCCTCCACCCCATGGGCCAGCCCACAAAAGTCAGCTGGGACCAGCTTTCCTTGGTTCTGTTCGATCGATCAATCTAATAGAAACCTGTTGTTTCCGGACGCGAGGACGTGTCTGCTGGTCCGCGTTGATTTTTTTTGTACCAATCAACGTTGTACGTAGCGCTTTTAATTTTTAATCTCAACCGTCATAACAAAAATCGATGGATTATATATTTCTAACATATGTGGATTAATATGGTGTCTCCGTTAAGTTTCTTAAATTGCTTTTAATATATAATAGATTCCAGGGCCGAATTCCTTGGCCTATCTTTGTCTTTATTTTCTCTCTTCCCTCCACCCCATGGGCCAGCCCACGAAATTCAGCCGGGACCAGCTTTCCTTGGTTCAGTTCAATCGATCAATCTAATAGAAATCTGTTCTTTCCGGACGCGAGGACGTGTCTGCTGGTCCGCGTTGAATTTTTTTAATACCAATCAACGTTGTACATAATGCTTTTAATTTTTAAGTTCAACTGTCATAACAAAAACCAATAGATTATATATTTCTAAACTATGTGGATTAATGTGGTGTCTCCGTTAAGTTTCTTATATTGCTTTTAGTATATAATAGATTCCTGGGCCGAATTCCTCGGCCTATGTTTGTCTTTATTTTCTCTCTTCCCTCCACCCCATGGGCCAGCCCACGAAAGTCAGCCGGGACCAGCTTTCCTTGGTTCAGTTCGATCGATCAATCTAATAGAAACCTGTTGTTTCCGGACGCGAGGACGTGTCTGCTGGTCCGCGTTGAATTTTTTTTTGTACCAATCAATGTTGTACGTAACGCTTTTAATTTTTAATCTCAACCGTCATAACAAAAATCAATGGATTATATATTTCTAACCTATGTGGATTAATGTGGTGTCTCCGTTAAGTTTCTTATATTGCTTTTAGTATATAATAGATGGGCGACGTATGTGTACAACCAAATCAACATAAAAAATGAGAATTAACTAATTTGTCATTTAGTTTAGAAATTTATTTATACATACTTACAAAAAATGTTCGTATTCCTGTAATGATTTGTTTATCTAGTACTTCCTCAATTGTAACATATATTAGTTGTGGTGCAAAATGTGTCCGTGCCTTGCAAACGGGAGAAACAAATTCTCAATGCTGCTAGCGTCCCATCCATGTTACCACATCTCCTGTTTGTCGCTATCGAAGATTGTAGTCACGTTCTCCACCTATTCGCGATGAACCTGATCAATCCCAAGAGAGCTAGTGCGTTGCTATGTGTTGATATTTATTGAACATAAGCCTACTTCTTCTCAGACACATAATTCTTCCTCTTAGCTTATGTTATATCTCCAATGCCCCTAGACAGAGAATTTTGCATAAGAACAAAATAGCTTCTCCATAGACAATCTTATTCAAAAAAAATTGGATAAACAAACCATACAGAGTGTATATAATAGAGATTGATATATTAGCACTTTCAAGTAAAAAAGAATATTGTATAGGTACGGTGCAACACACTTGCCAGAAAAGTCTAATCTCCCATCAATTTGTCCACATTCTCATCTATTCGTAGCATACACCAGAGAGCAGCCTTGTTGAGGTTAGGACGCTTATAAGCAAGCCTAGATGACCACATCGTTTTCAGTGTCATGGCACCATAAGCTCTCCTGCCGCATCTGGGCTGGGAAGAGCACATTATTTTCAGCTTTCGCGATGTTCTTTTACTTTGTTCATGCATCTGCCCACCACATGCTTCTGCATCCGTAGAATTAGGGCTAGAGTTCTTTACCTAAAAAAATAGGTACGAACGTCCACGGATCTCGAATTTCCCATAGTGTTAGCAACAAAAAATGTAGAACGTTTTTTTTTTGAACCGGGCAAAAGCTTTGCCACTTTTATTGATATAGAAGGAGCAAACAGGGGGTGGCCTAAGCCCAAACTAAAAAGGGCCATTTCTGACCGAAAAGAAAGAGACTTAAGAAATAATCTCCGCGAGGTGCCTAGCGCCAGCTAGAATCCAGACTTTGCTCTCATCTTTAATCTTCTGGAAGAGGGACATATAGGAGCAGTGAATTTGTTGTTGAAGACCCTCGCATTACGCTCCTTCCAGATTTCCCATGCCGTTAGGACGACGGCAGAATTAAGGCCCTTGGGGTTCGCCGACGGGGTGTTCACAATCGTCTGGCAATAATGTAGGACCCTGGGCCTTCCAGAACCCAAATATTGCAGGAGGTCAGGACAGGAAAACCAAGAGACAGCCGCAAGCCAAATGCGTCTCGAGAAGCGGCACTCGAAGAGGATGTGCCTAGCCGTTTCGGGCTGACACTGACAAAGCGGGCACTGAGGGCTGTGCAGCCATCCTCTGACAGCAAGGCGATCCGAGGTCCATAGCCTATTATGCAGAACCGGCCAAGCGAAGAAACGACTTCGGAGGGGCCCACGTTTTCCAAACCATCTTGTCGAAGGAGCATGGGATCGATCCCCAGAACTGAGCCTTGTACGCGGAGCTCGCCGAGTAGCAGCCATTTTCCGACAGAGCCCAAGTGATTGAGTTATTAATGTCTGGGTCAAGAGTAATTTCATAAAGAAGCTCCCAGAGGTTGACGAATTGCAAAAAATGGTCAACCGTGAAATTTTGAACAGGGATGTCCCGAAGCCAGAAGTGATTATGCAGAGCGTCGTGAACACATTTGTTCTTCCGTTTGGACGCCGCGAAGATCAGTGGTGCCACAGACTTTGGCGCAAACCCGTTGAGCCAGGTGGATGACCAAAAGGAGGCCTTCAATTCATTGCCGATGGTGACCTTGGTTGCCACGTTGAAGAGGTCTCGATCGAGCTGGTCATTGGGTGTTTCGAGGCCAACCCAAGACTTATCCGGAGACACCCATTCGAACCACATCCACCGAAGACGAAGAGCTCTGGCAAATTTTTCCAGGTCCAGAATCCCGAGCCCCCAATAGCTCTTTGGGCGGCACACCTTGGACCAAGCAACCTTGCATTTTCCTCCACTGACCGAGCTACTGCAGGCCCAAAGCATGCCACGCCGAATTTTGTCGAAAGCTTTGATCATGGACTTGTCCACCTTGATAGCAGTGAGCAGAAAAATTGGCATGGAGGAGAGCACAGACTTGACCAACTCGGCACAACCAGCACGATTGAGGAACTTTGCTTTCCAAGGAGTGAGCTTGGAGGCAGCCTTGTCGATATACGGCTGCAGATCCACTCGACGAAGCCTCCACAGAGAGAGCGGGAGCCCCAAATACTTGAGAGGGAATTCAGAAAGCGTTGCAGGGAAGTTTTGAAGAATGGCCCCAATGTCGAAACCATCACATCTAATGGGGGCGACGGAGCTTTTGCCCACATTGGTCACTAGCCCGTGACCTCCCCAAAATTCTGAAGAATCTCCGACAGGGCCGTGATGTCCTGTGCGTCAGGGGTAATGAAGATTGCAGCATCATCTGCGTAAAGGGAAACTCTTGACTTTATGAAATTTCCAGGAAGAGGCTTCAGTAGACCCGAGTCGGTGGCAAGCTCAATAACCCGTGATAGGGGGTCGATGGCCAAGTAAAAAAAAAGAGGCGAGAGAGGGTCCCTTGCCTCAGCCCCCTCCCGTGCATTATCTCTTTTCCACAGTTCCATTGAGGAGCACCCGCGAAGAAGAAGTGGAGAAAAATAGTGAGGCTCAGGCGCGCCAGCGAGGCGGGAAGCCCCGACGCTGCATTAGGTCCAGAATATAATCCCAGCGAACAGAGTCTAAAGCTTTTGCAATGTCCAACTTGATGAGAAGCGCAAGTGTCTTGTTTTGTGGAGGCGGCGTGCGACATTCCTGACATACATGAAGTTGTCGTGAATACTCCTTGATTTGATGAAGGCGCTTTGACTGGCAGACACAATTTCGTTCATTTTTGGCCTCAAACGTAGAGCCATGGCCTTTGCAATGATTTTCGGGACGATGTGAATGAGGCTAAAGGGCCTGAAGTCCGAGATGCAGTCTGCCCCCTCCTTCTTTGGAAGCCGGGCAATGGAGGCCGTGTTGAGAATATGGAAGTTTTGGACAGTGAGCTCGGTGAAGGCATTGATGACATTCATGAGGTCATCCTTGAGAATAGACCAGCATGATCGAAGGAAATTCACAGTGAAACCATCAGGACCCGGAGCTTTGTCAGAAGGCATATCGCCAATGGCCGACTTAATCTCCTCCACCGAGAAAGGGAGACCCAAATCATCCAGGTTCTCCACAACAGGGTTAATTGCATTACAGTTGAAATCCGGGGGCGCAGCAGCGGGGGCCCGAGAATGTGCGTGAAGTGCTCATGAATTAGGCTTTCCTTTTCGTCATGGCTGACCACCCATCCACCATTTCTCTTAAGCCTCTGAATAGTGTTCTTGCGTCGACGGAAGTTGACTCTCAGGTGAAAGAATTTGGTATTTGCATCCCCCTCCTGCAGAAAGAAATCCTCGAGGCTTGCCGCTTCCTGGCCCGGTCGAGCACAGCCAGCCCCAGAATCCTTTGTTTGAGGGCAGCACGGAGAGATTTTTCAGCGTCTGATAGGGCTCAAGCTTCCTGAGCAATATCTAGTTGGAGGATCACATCCAAAGCCATGATCAGTTGCTGCTTGTAGTTGGAGAACAGCCCCCTACTCCACGTGCGCAATCTTTTACCAGTGAGCTTGAGCTTGTGATTCAGGACGTGCACCGGTTGGGTGTGGGTCGTGGGCTCCGACCAAACCGCAGCAACTGTGTCAGAGAAACCTGGCATCTTCATCCAGAAACTTTCAAAACGGAAGGAGGTAGATTTCCTCGGGGCACCAAGGTTCAAGAGCAGCAAGGGGCAGTGGTCCGAGAGGGACGATGATAGAGCAGACACAGTGTGGTTCTCGAAAGCAAGGTCCCAACTTGCATTGCAGAAAGCCCGGTCCAGTCTGACCAAGGTGGGGTCGTTTCTTTCGTTACTGCAAGTATATTTCCTGTTCTGCAATTTGATTTCCTTGAGCTGGGAGGAGTTGAGAGCACGCCTGAATAACTGAATTGGCCCATGAGGCGAAGGTTGAGGTTCCCATTGTTTTTGTCCACTGCTTGGTAAATGAGATTGAAATCCCCCAGGATAAGCCACTTGGAGTCATCCGACAGAGTGGCCGCAATAATCTCGTCCAGAAAAGCCCGCTTGTCCGCATCAGAGGTAGGACCATACACCGTGGTGATCTTGAAAGAAGTTCCGCATGCCCTAATAGTGACATCAGCGGAGATGAGGTGAGTACCAATCAAGATATTGGTCATGTCCAAGTGGTCATCATTCCAGAGCAGAAGAATGCCTCCCCTCGTGCCGGTGGCGGGGCGGTGTGCAAAAGAGCGCAACTTGAAACCACCAATGTATCCTGCCGTTAGGTGATCAATGAAATCCAGCTTTGTTTCTTGGATGCAGGCGATGTGGAAAGAGGTGTGTGACAGAAAAGCGTGGATGACATCTTTCCGCGCCTGATCATTTAGGCCTCGGACATTCCAACTGATGATGTCAAGGAGCATGCTATACATCAATAGTAGGGGCTGGGCTTGCAGCGAGCAGAGAGCCTTCCTTTTGTGAAGAGTCTGACATGGCAATTTCAGAGAAATCAGTAGCATATCTTTTGCTGGTGTAGAGGTTGGCGAAAAATTGCTTCGCGGTAGAAAATGCTGACGACGGTTGCGACGACTGTTGCGAGGAGTTGCTTCGCAGCATTTTGAAGTCTTTAAGCGAGGTGTCTTTCATGCCGTAGCGTCGTGAGGAAGAAGCTAAGTGCAGGAGGTACGAGGTAGGGGGGTGACAAGCCCACCCCCAATTGGCTCCAGCGTGCCGTGTAGCGGCATCGCGCAAATGAAGGGGATCGCGACGCTATCTCAGTGGTGCCTTCATGGAGGGGATCGCACACACGCATCGCCATCGACAGCTCTGGACACCCACCCAAAGTAGGGATTTCAATTGGATCTGACTCCCGAACCTCCACCCGTCTGCAGATCGGTACGCCAGTATGGATGAGTCAGACTTGATGGACGAGAAGAGCGCACGCGAGACAAACTGGAGGATAACTCCTCCCTGGTCCAACTCGGTGATCCGGACTCGCTGCCACACCGACTAGGATTGGCTTGCACCACGGGAGACCGCGTCCATAAAGCTTAGTTAGTCGAAAGTATAGAGCTCTTCCACATTTCCCCACAACATTAGTCCACATACTTACTCGCTTCGTAGTTAAGCTAAAAGTAAGTAGGTCCTAGTAATACACATTTTCTGCAAAGTTTCCTCTGCCTTTGTTTTTCTTGTTATGTTCATTTATCTTGTCAATTTCTGCTAATACTCTGTTTGTTATTTCAAACAAAATCCGCAGCTACTTCATTGTAATAGATGATCTATGGGACACATCAACCTGGGATATTATTAGATATGCTCTCCCAGATGGTGATTCTTGCAGAATAATATCAACAACACAGATTGAGGATGTAGCACTGGCTTGCTGCAGTGATCAGTTAAAGCACATATATAAAATTACTCCTCATAATGATGATCAATCAGGAAAATCTCAGGATGGTGTTACTACATATCATTGTATTGAAGGGATGAAGGAAGCTCTAAACCTTGTGTATAATAATCTTCCGCCCCCTTTGCAAACATGTTTGTTATATCTGAATATTTATCCAGAGGGATGGACGGTCAAGAAGGGTGAATTGGTGAAGCAGTGGATAGCTGAAGGTTTCATCCGCTCAGTGGAAGGACAAGACGCGGATGAGACCGCGAGGTGTTATTTTGATGCTCTGGTCAGTAGGGGAATGCTCCAATCCGTAGATACAAATCATAAGGATGAGGTGTTGTCATGCACACTTCACCACATGGTACTGGATCTTATTAGACAAAAATGCATGGAGGAGAATTTTGTCACTATTGTCAACTATTTTCATACAATTATAGGGCTTCCTGACAAGGTTCGTCGACTTTCTGTCCAGATGGGAGGTGCAAAGGGTGCAAATAATATGTTAGGAAATATGAGAATATCCCAAGTTAGATCACTTATGTTTTGTGGATTCTTCAAAAGTGTACCTTCCATTATCGACTATGGGCTTCTTCAAGTTTTGATTCTTCATGTTTGGTCTGATCAAGACAGCATTTTAGATCTCACTACAATTGGTGAACTATATCGACTTCAATATCTGAAGATCAAGTGTAGTATCCCTGTCAAGCTTCCATTCAAAATTCGAAGTATGCGACAGCTGGGTACTCTGCAAGTAGATGCAAGGTTATATGATGTTCCATCTGATATTGTTGATCTCGAGAAGCTGTTGCACCTCAGCCTTCCAAGTAATTCTATCATACCTTCTGGGGTTGGCCGCATGACATCTCTTCGCACTCTGGAGTATTTTGATGTTGGTTATAACTCGGAAGACAATGTGAGGGATCTCGAAAAGATAGAAAATCTCCAGGAACTTCAGTTAACCTGTTCTGCAGTACAACCAACTAAAAGTGTTGAAAAGAACATGCAACTACTCCTGGGCTCTGTTTTTAAGAAACTCCGCATGTTGAAGTCTGTAACTCTGGTACCTGCTGCAGGCTTCTCTAATGTAAATATGCAACAGGATGGTGCGGGTGGTTCAAGCATGAGAATTCCACGTGATAGCTCAAGCAGCATGTTCCCTGCCCCAGCCCATCTTTGAGACTAGAGTTGTCGCGTCGCTGTTGTATCTTTTCTAGACTCCCGAGTGCCTTGGGAACCTTGCCCAACTCTGCATTCTTAAGATTGCTGTTGGGGAGCTATTGAAGGAAGATATCAATATTCTGAGAGGATTACCTGCCCTCACTACTCTCTCCTTGCATGTGCAGCCGATGTCGGCAGAAAGGATGGTCTTTGGCAAGGATGGATTCTCGGTTCTCAGATACTTCAAGTTCACGTGCACTGTGCCTTGGCTGGAATTTGAAGCGGGTGCAATGCCTGATCTCAAGAAGCTAAAGTTATGTTTCGATTCCCCGATAGTGGATGAACAGGGGACTAGATGGACCATCATTATCGGGCGCTTGATAGGCCTTAAAGAGTTCTCTGCAATAATTGGTAGTGCAGGGGTTGATGCAGCGTCTGCCTGGTTGAAAGCCATTAGAAACCATACAAGCAATCCTCAAGTGCAATTGACGGGTCCGGCTTATTATGGTGACAAAAGTAGATGTATGGTGACTCCTGAAGGCTCGGGGAAGATGGGTACCACGAAGTTGACATGAGGTACAACTATCTATCTCTTTCTATTTAAAATATATTATTATCTAGTTTAAGAAGTAGAAAAAACAACTACCATGTGCTTTCACATCGACAAAAAAATGGATTTACTAATTCTTAGTTGACCAAGAATTAGATTAAACTTATTCTTGGTTGACAAATTGACCATTAATGTTGTGCTAACTGTTACTCTCGCCGTTTTTTAATGTAAGATCTTTTAGTTGTTTCACATTGTGTCTAGATGCATACTGAAATGAGTTAACAATTTAACTTACAAACTAAAACATGTCTAGATACATTTATATGAATGCGAATGTGGACAAATGATAAAACTTATTATATTTAAAAAGGAGAGAATAACTGCTAAGATATCTACATATTTATTAAAAATAGGTAGTGATACAAAAACGGGCCTTTTATTGTGCATGGATGTGGAAACCGTGGTAGTTTGCCTTTTCGTTTTTGGGTGACGACTCGCGATCGCGAGTCTCCACTAAACCTCATGCGTCCGAGAAAACAAAAAACACAAACCATCACACAAACCCACCATCTTCGTAAATGTTGGTCCCTTTGGAGCATGTGTTGGTGGACCTTGTTTTCATGATTTTGAAGGACCGCTTACATGAGTGAGTCATTTCACCATCAAGTGCAACAACATGCATGCTATGAATGTGCAACTGTGGTAATTTTCATGCGTAGTTTCGGACTAATTTTGTTGATATAATCAGGATCGCAGACGGTGCTGAGGAACCTGACAGGACGGCTGTGGAATCTGCATCGAAGGACGTCATTCCACAGTACCCAAAGGTAGATAGTGGTTTCAAAGGAGCAGATTAATTGCGTAGAGGAAGAGTACGGTTCTCCAGAAAATCAACATTTGATCCAAATGGAACACCCACCAAGTGAGCAACTTGGATATATAAAAGAAGAATCCGACGAAGATATAGAGCAAAGGCCGGATAGCAAATTGTCTTCTGCCCAGCTAGCCATTCCTTACTTTCCCCCTGTTTCTGCGCCAATGAGGGCTCCACTCACGTCCTCTACGAAGCAAGCCGGAGGTAGTTCTTCCACTTCGAGCAAACTGAGCATGAAGCTGTTGGTGGACAGCAATGACCAGCGCGTGGTGTGCGCCGAGGTCCGCAAGGACGTCATCGACGTCCTGTTCAACCTCCTGGCCCTGCCGATTGGCACGGTCGTCAAGCTGATAAGCAAGGACCCCATAGTGGGTTGCGTTCGCAACCTGTACAGGAGTGTTGAAAATCTTGACGACAAGTACATGTGCAACGACGACGCCAAGGACGCCCTCCTCAGGCTCACGGGCGGCAGCCAGAGCGACAAGCTTCTGCTGCTGTTGCTACCCGACGCGTCGTCATCCTTTAGCAGCGGCCGCAGCTACACAAACCACAGTGGATTTGTGCAGGGAACGGTGACTTACATGGTCATGGACGACCTCCAGATTACTCCCGTGTCAGATATCACTCTGATCACCATGCTAAACAACATCAGCATAGACATTGTTGCCCTCCGCGAGATGACCGTCCAACTTGGCCACAGCGAGGTAATTTTATCACCGTAGGTCATATAAAATTCATTGTCTTTATCTGATGCTATCTACGGATGTACAATCACTCCATTATACAAATGCATGTTGAACTAATTCGAGGCCATTGTTTTTTTCATTTTGTGTTGAATGTGTTGCCGATCTACAGTGTATCCAGATACTGAAGGCCTCACTGGAGTCGAAGACGGTTCTGACAGACGTCTTCCTTCGGACAACTAGTCGGAGGGCTTGAACCGCAACGTGAATTATCTTTTCAAGTAGCGCTTTCCATACCAGAGTCCATGTCTTTGCATCCGCACTCATGTTGTTATTCAGTGTGTGTCCATCACTCGTATACATACATCTCGTATTTCACAATAGTGCAATCGATCAATATATTTTATTTGCTAATTGCAAATGAAATAAATATATTTTTTGTATTCCATGCTTCAAGTTTTTATTCATACCTTTAACTATAACTAGATTTGCGAGGGCATCATTTGTAGTTTGTCGAAAGTTTTGGTTATATAATTTGCTGTTATGAAGATATTTCTTTATCATGTTTACCTTATTTGTTATAAAATACACACTGTTAATTGGGAGATGGATGCCATCTTGATGGCGTGAAGTTTACATTTTATCGTGTCAATGGTTATATTGCAAAGAAATGAGACTGAAGAGTCACCACTTGTAGTTCATTGAAAATTTCAGTTATATAATTGAGTATTATGAAGATATTTATTTCTCATGTTTATGTTGTGAATGGTTATATTGCAAATAGATGAGGTTAAACAGTTATGAATGTTTTGTACAACAATTCTAATTAAATTAACACTTTTTGATCGATATTACTTATACAGTCAGAGATGAGTGTCCATGATCGGTAGATCAATTTTTGACTTTGTTTGAACCTTAACTAACTCATACTAAAAACATGATCTCTGAATTTTTATTCTTGATGGAAAAGAGTTTCAATATTTTCAAAATAAAAGAGTTAAGTTGGTAATATGCTGCACGTTTTATGGTCCAAGTATTAAAATAAATACAAAATAAAAAATAAATCTGTGAACACGTGTAAATTTTGTACTGATAGTATGTTTTGGTATTTATTTCCTTTTGATCGAGGATTCAGCGTATCAATGTTATTTGGCTGAATTTTTAAACGAAATTAATAGCAGAGTTCCTTCTCTCATTATCATCCGGTCTATTTTATTTCAGTATCTTTATGTCATATTTCTCTATTTTCTCAATGAGATCTTACTAATGGGTTATTCTTGGCGATGACTTTCCAAGCCATGTTTGGTTAGACGCACGATGAACCCTACATTTACTTGTTCTAGCGGGTGATACTTGAGACTGGGGCAATCAAATCTCATAAAACATAAAAGCCTGCTAAAAAGGCCTTCATTTGGACACAAATGACATCCATTTTTGTCTATACACTATTTTTATTATTTATTTCTCTCTATTTTTTTTGTCTACACACTTGCTCACTTAAATTATTTCTCACTGGTTTACTTAAACTCCAAACCGAGATTGTTATTGACCCAATAGTGAGATTTTTCTCTCAAACCAACCATATTATTGGCGTAGACCTACATAGTTAGATTGATTATTTGATAACATGAATGTCACAGTCTTCGTGTTAGGAATTGCTTGTTGAATTCTGATTGCTTAGTAACGGGAGTCCATGCCCAAAAATTGTATTTCAACATTAGTCATGTCAAAAAGGCCACGTGACTAATATTTTTGTGTTTAATCTTAACCATAAATTTTATGGTTGCAGGCTACGTGAATAGCGTCCAACAAACATGATATTTTTGCTGATATGGCCAACCGTGCTGGCTCTATTAGGAACCTCGTATATTGAGGACTCAAACATATTTAGGCTTCCTACATCCTATTTGTTTTTTAATATCTCGAATGGTCACTTTTCCTTCTCTACACGGTAACATGTAAACTTTTACAAAATATAAAACTTTATGAGAAAATTGATGTGTTACATGAAATTAATAAGCTTAATATGATATTTTCTAAAATTGTCGATTTAATTTGAATTAAATAAGACTTGAATAAATATTTTGTTATATATTTCAGGGAGATGCCCCACTCAAATATTCCTGTGTATTTTTCTCACGAAGAAAATTGTTTTCGAAAAGAGAATTGTAAGTTATCTAAATAGAAAAATATTATCTTTAATTCCTGTCAGGATGGGTCGGATTTTCAAGCCCATTTACCTTTTCTCTTTTTAATATCTGGGCCCATTTTGCTCCTCCTTTACCCCTTTTTCTCTCTTCGGTTATTTCAATTCCATCGATCAAATTGCTTCCACGTAACGTGCAGTTTTGATTCTCAAAAAATAAAGAGGGTAACATGCTGTATGTGGACGCGAGGGACGTGTTGAAATAACTATTTTGTACCTGATTAATGGTGTACGTAACTTTGTTATTTTTAATCTCAGCCGTTACAACCAAAATAAACGGATATATATTTCTAATCAATGTGGATTAACGTGGTGTCTCCGTTAAACTCTCTCATTTTGCTTTTAGTATATAACTAGCACAGGGGCCCTCGCAAATGCGAGGGCACCACTTGTACTTTTTGAAAGTTTTGGTTATATAATCTAGTGCTATGAAGATATTTAATTCTCATATTTACCTTATTTGTCATTAATACTCACCATTCGGACATGGAAGGCGTGAAGTTTACAGTTTTATTTTGTCAGTGGTTATATTGAAAAGAAATTTTCTATCTAGCTCTATTGATTGAGTCAAAATGAGAATGACGTCATTGCATACTTAAAAGACTTTTTTAGATACAAAGTTATATAACATTTTGGCAGTTCAAATAGCAAAATATAAGATTAAAATAGTCACCGCTTGTAGTTTGTTGAAAATTTTATAATTTGGTGTTATAAATTTTTTCCTTTCTCATGTTTATTTTCTGAATGGTTATATTGCAATAAATGAGGCTAAAAAATGATAAAATGTTTTGTAAAAACTAATTATATGAACACTTTTTTAGCGATATCTTATTTATACAGTGAGAGATGAGATGTGTATGCTCGCTAGATCAGTTTTGGCCTTTGTTTGAAGCTTAACCAACTCATACTAAAAACATGATTTCTAATTTTTTATTCTCGATGGAAAAGAGTTTCAGTATTATTTTCAATACAAATAAATTATGTTGGCAATATGTTGCACTTATTATGGTCCTAGTATTGAATAAATATAATGTAAAAAAATAAAGTTTGTGAACACACGTAAGTTTTGTACTGATAATATGTTTGGTATTTATTTACTATTGATCTATGGGTGTATCAAATTAAAGTCAAGGAATCAGCCTTTATATTTAATGAAATTAATGGAAGGTTTCCTTCTCTCGTTATCATCTGGTCTATTTTATTTTAGCCTCCTTATCTCATATTTCTCTATTTTCTCAATGAGATCTTGCTACTGGGTTATTCTTGCGTATGACTTGCGAAACAATGTTTAGTATGGCACACGCTCAACCCTACCTTTACCCTTCTGGTGGGTTAGACTTGTGACCAAAAGAAATATGGAGAGGACAATCAAATCCCATAAAAACATAAAGTGTGCTAAAAGGCCTTAATTTGGACAAAAATGACATCCATTTTTATCTATACACTGTTGTTATTGTTTCTTTCTCGCTAAGTTTTCTCTCTTGCTCGCTTAAATTAATTCGCACTGGTTTACTTAAACCCTAAACAGAGATTGACCCAATAGTGAGATTTTTTTCTCAAACCAACCGAATAGTTGGCAAAGACCCACCTAGTTAGATTGATTTTGAAAATATGCATGTCACAGTCGACGGTCCCTGCCATAGACAGAGAAGTGAATAACCATGTTATTGCTTGGCCCTATAGGTACAATAACCCTACAACATCCACACTATTCTTATTTTAGAGGTTGGATAAACAAATTAAAACTTTACGGGAGATAGTATAGCGAGGATGTTTTTGGAGAAATAGGACTAAAGGATTAAATTATAACAAAACCTAGAGGTGTGCGACTAAATGAAAATACAAACCTTATGATGTTACCCTCGTAGAAAAAACTCTTACCCTACTCACAAACTTATTTCCAATCGTGAAATTGCTGTCACCTGTCTCACAATAGATAACATTTAGATTTTGAAGTTTCAAATATATGCATAAATATATCTTTTATATTTTTAAATATTTTACAGGACACAACTGGTGCATCTTTTATATCGAACAAAGGATAATTCTAAATAATTTATTATATTAGCAATCACAAATAGAGATGCTCGACATCACACTTTTTAGAAAGTGATGTTTTTGGAACAAAGTGCCGAGTCAAGATCTATATTAATGATTTAATCAAACTATTTCTTACACATGGCTAGAGAAATTGATACTTTGTATATGTGCGTAACTTGTTAGGAAGTGCTTGTTGAATTCTGATTTCTTAATGACGGGAGTCCATACCCGTCACTTGTCTTCTCAACTTATTCATGTCAGACAGGCTACGTGACTAATACTTTTCTGTTAAACATCAACATAAATTTTTGATGCAACTAACACGACAATTTAGATGATGCGGCCAAGCATGGTGGCTCTTTTAGGAACCCGGTATATTTAGGGCTCAAACATATTTAGAGATTCACACATCCTCTTGAATTTTAATATCTGGATCGGTCACTTTTATTTCTCTACACGACCCGTGTAAACTTTACAAAGTACAAAACTTTCCGAGAAAATTGTTCTGTTACATGAAATTAATAAGCTTATATTTTCTCTAATTTTTATTTGATTTGAATTAAATATGACTTGAATTAAATATTTGGTTTTATATTTCAGGGGAGAAGTCCCCATTCAAAATATTCCTATCTATTTTCCCCGTGGAGAAAATCATTTTCCAAAAAACATGTTCTTAAATACCTAGTAGGATAGGCCGAATTATTCATACTCATTTTCCTTTTCTCTCTCTTTTCTTCTTTTTTTTCCTTCCTGGGCCGAATTCCTTGGCCTATGTTTGTCTTTATTTTCTCTCTTCCTCCACCCCATGGGCCAGCCCACGAAAGTCAGCCGGGACCAGCTTTCCTTGGTTCAGTTCGATCGATCAATCTAATAGAAACCTGTTGTTTCCGGACGCGAGGACGTGTCTGCTGGTCCGCGTTGAATTTTTTTTGTACCAATCAACGTTGTACGTAACGCTTTTAATTTTTAATCTCAGCCGTCATAACAAAAATCAATGGATTATATATTTCTAACCTGTGTGGATTAATGTGGTGTCTCCTTTAAGTTTCTTATATATTGATTTTAGTATATATTAGAAAGATATAGTAATCAAAATATGTAGCAGCTCTACAAATAGTGCTTACGACAACCGGCCCAAGGCCCAACTCATCGGAGACTGCTTCATCGCTAACACCCGCAAAGAATTTCCCTGGGAACCCCTGTTAGTCTACTTCTCATGAAATTGCAGAACCGGTGCACCTTAGGGTTCGTTTGGTGGCCTGCAGCAGGCCAGATCAGGCCCTCCAGATGAAACCGCGCGGTGTTTGGTAGCTTGCATGCGGTGTTGGGTCAGGCCAGTGTGCTCTTTAAAGCAGCATCGGGTCAGGCCGGCAAGGCACGCTCGAATTGAGCGTGCAGTGGAGCCAGGCCCTGGCGAGCGCATGGTGCAGCAGCACTTGCGCGCGTGGAGAAGGGCGGGAGACGCCCAATATCTCCCGAGCGCACTCTCTCTCTTCGCACTCACTCCTGTCACCACCCAACCGTTCTCTCACGTCTCATCGCTCTGACCGAACAAACTGAAGAAACGGATAGCCGGAGCTCCGCCTCCGCCCACCATAGATCCCGCTGGCGTTGGCCGTCCCCAACCATCGGCGACTGCCGGTCGCGATGTCCAGGAGTTTGAGGCGGTTGTGGGTCGCAGTGCGGCGGCCGCCATTGACCCGGGCCAGATTCCTTCTTTCAATCAACCCTCTCCGATGGCGCAGCGCACAACCGCCGCCGCTCGGGCAACAGCACCATCAGGCTCCACCGCCGGAGGCGGAATAATACTGGAGGGGACGTACCTCATGAGGAGGAGGGACATGCTTACGGCAGAGGCGGTCGTGGCTCAGGCGGCCGCAAGCAACCTTCCTCGGGTACGCCTCCTGGATTCCCGCCACGGCCACGTCACTCATGCCTGCGCTGCCGTCTCCCCTTGTTCCCCGATCTAGGATTTTCCCGGTCCCAACTTCCCTTCGATGGCCTCTTCACCTTCTTCTTCTCCAACTCCGGCTTACGCTACTCCGACCTATCCATTGCAACCTTGTAGAAACCTCCAAGGCGGGGGTCTTGGTCTCATTCATGAATAGAAATGACATAGACCTTAACGAACTGCCTAGTACACAATGGCACTGATTCTTGCAAAATTGCAATGCATTATGGCACTAATTCTTGTATGCTTGCAGTGGACAATGTTACTGATCCTTGCATGCTTGTATTGCACACTTCCATTGATCCTTGCATAAAGGGTCAATGTTGATGGGCGGACATAAAGGGTCATCGCGTTGGGTTCGTTGGCCTCAGGGCAAACATGGGTCGGCCGCTTGTCCGTTTGGTGATCTAAACTGACAAAGCGTGGTGCGTCTGCCCGTTGGAGTTGCCCTCATATCAGGAATGAAATCTCGTCGTCGAACAATTTGTCAAATATCACTTATGAGGAACACGGCTACCAAAAACCTAACCTAATCCATTAAAACAGTACTCTTATTGAAAGGTCCCCTCATATATCTACTTCACCTACCCATCCCAACACCCACAATGTCGATCAGAGGAGGGGGAACTGCCGTAGGAGGAGGTGGCTAGGTTTTCTTCTGGTGTCTATCGCCGATCTATTTTCAGCTTCACACCGATGAAACCTCAGCTGATAGCAAGTCTCCTTGCGAGAATTATACGCTGCGATGCGCAATGCTCCCGTTGCCTGAAGGCATTCCGCTACTAGGCCAGCCCGTATTCCGCCTTTTTTCTTTTATTCATTTTATTCTCTATTTTATTATATGTTATTCTTTCTTTTTAACTGTTTTCTTTTCTTTTCGTTTCATTTTCGTAACATATTTTTCTGATTTTCGAAAATTGTACAAATTTCAAATTTGTTTAGATTTGAAATTCATTTAGATTTTTAACTTTGTTCAGATTTGAAATTTGTTTAGATGTTGTAAAAAAAATCTATTTTTCAAATTTGTTCAGATTTGAAATTTTCAAATTATATTACTGTTGAGATTTGAAAAATTGTTCAGTTTTCTAATTTGTTCAGCTTTACAAACTTGTTCAGTTTTCAACTTCGTTCAGATTTGAAATTTGTTCATATTTTGAAAAAAAATAGTTCTTCAAAAAAATCAGATTTTATAATTGTTCAAATTTTAAATTCTTCAAATTTAAAAATTGTTCAGATTTGAGAACTGTTCAGTTTCCAAAATTGTTCAGGTTCAAAAGTGTTCAGGTTTCAAATTTGTTCAGATTGGAAAATTATTCAGATTTTCAAATTTGTTCAAATTTATAATTTGTTTAGATTTGAAGACAGAAAAAAGGGAAAAAAACGATAACAAGAAATTATTGGTCCAATCCCAATTGCGGCCCATGAAAGGGCTCCCTTCAGGCGATGGATGCGAGTAGCATCGCCTGAAGGCGATGTATAGCAGCTCCCTTGACGTGCGACGGGAGCAGAATATGATGGCAATGGAGCCTTTTGGCCTTAGTGTCATCGTTACAAATCTCGAACTGAATCTACTTCATTGCCGGCAAATCACCAGCCCAGCCCAGCTGGTTCCCATCGCCGGGTGGAGACGCGCCCACCGTCGCGCGCCACCACCTTCTCAAAGGCCGTCCGGCCACTTACCTGCTGCGGCTGCTGGCGGGTGGCGCATCCGAATCAATCAATACGCCACCGCTGCTCGCCGGCTTCCAGTCCTTCAGTGCGTCCAACGCGGCGGGGACCGCCGGTATCTCAGCAAGACCGTGACGGCTGCGGGCAACAACAGCAGCATCGAGTGGTAAATTTCTACTCTCTTGCTCTCGTGATGTGGACAAATTTGTTCCTAGCCTAGTTGTTGAAGTCTGCAGGTCTTCCAGGAATCCAGGTTAACATTTGGAATTAGTATCGAGCGCCTAGTTTACAGACTCCTGATTAGAATTAGTGTCTTTCTGGATCATTTTCGTATTCAGTGCCCTGTTCAATTGATCCAGTTTAATTATCCAACTGAATGAAACTTGCGTGCATATTCTTCCCTTTTCCCAAAAGTCCTTTCCCAAAAATCTAAGATCATCTGTTCCTTTTCTTTTCCCAAGAAGAATTCCTTCGTCGCGTCCACACGTCAATACGTCACGTCTACTCTGAAATTCCACTTGGCTGCTGGTCTGCACCGCGGAAGCCTATTCCCACCCAGCAGCAAGCTTCGCTGCTTCAAGCTTACAAACAATGTCATTCTGTTGTAGATGAGTTCAAGCCTGAGGAAAATAAGGTGATTGATACCAGTGACGCGCATCTCCAATGCATGCAACATTTTCTTAGCTTGTTAGCTATTCATGGGAGTCGGTCGCTTAAGTGAACGAAACCATTCTAAGTAAATTTTCATGTGCTACATTTAAAATCTTCAAAATACTTCTCATTTTGTGACACTGTTTTCAGTTCATGAGGACGTAGTAGTTGGGTTTGTTATCTTTCATGCTAAATTAAGTTTCCGACTTGCATGCTTCATCTGTTCGTCACTAATTTTGCAAAGAGCAGGTTAGACCATTATAACATCTAAAAAGTAAAAAGTAAAATAAATAGACACTCCTCCATGGTATGAGATTGTTGGCAGGCATCCGAGGATTCGGTTAGCCATGGTTTGTGAAAGAAAAGGTTGGGAGGAGTGTCATACTATATAAAAGTGCATGCTATAAATGCTAATTTTAATATCTCGGAACCGCTCTCAAAACTTGTTTTAGTATGGAACATAACAAAAACTCTATTGCTATTCGTTGACAGGAACAACCAGCTCTCAAAACAATTTTATTTCTGTTTTAAAATAAAAAGCTCTAGCACATGTTAATCTCTGCTTCCCTCTGCGAAGGGTCAATCTTTTATTTTAATGTTGAGTCACCATCCTATCTTTGAGCACTTCTTCGAGAGCATAACTATCATTCTTAGTGTAATGTGCTTGTCCCAGAATACTATTAGCTTAGGTGTAACTTTGATGCTTTTATCTTTGATATCTTTATATCTAGTCTTCACTTAAACTTCAAAGGTGCTCTAGCATTTATGCTTTGCTCCACAATAAAGAGCAAGCGAGATATCACTATACCATGCTTTATTATGATCATTACAATCTTGTTGATGTTTATAAATTTCATACTATGAACTCTTAGTTCGTTGATATCTTTTCATTAGGTAACATGATTGTTAAGTTTTATTATCTATACATCATTTGTTATGCAATTTTTAAAGAACTGATCATAGCATTTACAATCAAAAATTATTTTGTTATCGTTTACCTAGTCGAGTACGAGTAGAAACTAAGCTTGGGTATGTTGATACGTCCAAAACGTATCTATATTTTTGATTGTTTCATGCTACTTTTATGCTTTTGACACTTGTTTTTATATTAAGTTTATAATTTATTTGGACTATAACCTATTAATAGTTGGAAAAGTGCATAATGTTCTTGTTTTACTCATTTATGTGTACAAATTATCCAAAATACAAGAGGAAACCTTATTGGAGTCAAATTGGGACTTTTCTGAAATCTGTCTGGAAACGTTTTTTTTGAAAATGGTCACGTTACGGATAGAAGACGGCGTCAAACGAAAATCGGGCCAAAATGAAAGTTGGAGGAAGCCGATGGATCTAGACTTAACATTTGCCCAATTCCGAGTCTGGACGGCCGAGATACGCCCGATTTACTGCAACCTGATGATCCACAAGTATAGGGGATCGCAACAGTTTTCGAGTGAAGTAAACTCAAATTTATTGATTCGACACAAGGTGAGCCAAAGATATTTATAAGCCTTGACAGATGAATTGTCAGTTCAGCTGCACCTGGAAGTAGACTTGCTCGAAACAGTTTAT
Source organism: Poa pratensis (assembly GCA_947311845.1). Taxonomy (NCBI): domain Eukaryota; kingdom Viridiplantae; phylum Streptophyta; class Magnoliopsida; order Poales; family Poaceae; genus Poa; species Poa pratensis. The sequence goes on along the minus strand of CAMZMU010000036.1, from coordinate 2,437,704 downwards.
CAGTGGCAACAGTTTTATAGCAGCAGCAGGAGTGAAATAATAGCAGCAGTAAAGTAAAAGCAGTAGTAGTAATTGGAGTAGACAGCAGGATTGAAATACTGTAGGCATAGGGATGGATGAACAGGCGTTGCATGGATAAGATAACTCATGAAATAGTCATACGTAGGGCAATGCAGATAGATAGTAAATAAGCATCCAAGTAACAATCAATCATAGCATGTGTTACGTATTTAGTCGTACGTGCTCGCAATGAGAAACTTGCACAACATTTTTTGTCCTACCAGCCCGTTTGCAGCGGGGCCTCAAGGGAAACTACTTGTAATTAAGTCACTCCTTTTAATAAAGCACCGGAGCAAAACATTAATATTCCGTGAACACGTGTGATCCTCACATCACAGCCATCCCCTCCGGTTATCCCAATTATTGTCACCTTGGGGCCTCGGGTTCGGACAATTATGTGTGCATACAACTTGCAGAGATGATCTAAAACAATAATTATCCTCATAATACAATAACATGTTCAGATCTGAAATCATGGCACTTGGGCCCTAAGTGTCAAGCATTAAGCATAACAAGTTGCAACAATGACATAAAGTACTAACAATGGATACTAGGCACCATGCCCTAACAATCTGATATCTATTACATGAATGATCTCATCCAATCCCTACCATCCCTTTCAGCCTACAGAGGGGAATTACTCACACATGGATAGGGGAGTCATAGATGGTCGATGGAGAAGCGTTGGTGATGATGATGGCGATGATCTCCTCCAATTCCCGTCTCGGCAGGGTGCCAGAACGGAGTTTCTGGTCCCCGAAATAGGGTTTTCGGTGGCGGCGGAGCTCTGGAGTGTTTCGTGAAAAAGCGTCGATCCCCCTCGGGTTTTTAGGTCAAGGGGATTAAGTAGTCGAAAGGGGGAGGCGAGGTGGTGACCGAGGCGGCCACACCACCCCCCGGCGCGGCCCAGCTCCTGCCGCGCGGGCCCATGGAGTGGGTCCCCTGTGTCCCGCCTCCGCCTCGTCTTCTGACTCTGTGTGTCTTCTGGAAAAATAGGAACTTCAGAATATTTTTAGCAATTTTCCTAAACTTGAGTTTCTGCACAAAAACAAGACACCAGGGCAATTCTGCTGAAAACAGCGTTAGTCCGTGTTAGTTGTATTCAAAACACACAAATTAGAGGTAAAACAACAGCAAAAGTGTTCGGGAAAGTAGATACGTTTTGGACGTATCAACTCCCCCCAAGCTTAGCTTATTGCTTGTCCTCAAGCAATTCAGTTAACAACTGAGTGCGATAAAAGAAACTTTTACGAACACATACTACACTATAACTAAGCTCGTGGGTTTCCTGCCTTCTGCGCGCCTCGCGCCCCGTCGACCAATCGTGGACGGACACGTTGGTGGTCTTGGTCGACGTGTGTGTTCCTGATTGGTGGAAGGCGGTAGGTCCGCCTCTATTTGTCTTGAACGGCTGCGTTTGTCTCTTACTCAGCCGGTTGCTTCGGTGCTGTTTCTCTACTCTTCCCGGTCATTTCTCCGGTCGTTTTGTCGTCTTTCCGTCGTTCTATGTGGTCTGTAGCCGTTGCCTTTGGTGGGTGACCGGTTGCAACCGGTTGCATCCGGTGGACAGCCGGTGTGTACGCAGGGGTGACCTCAGGTTCCGTCGGTGCTATTTGTTTTTTCTCTGTGTCTTGTTCGTGTAGTATGTTCCGTTGTCAGTTTCTGTTCTTTGTCTGTTGGTTGTTGGGTACTTGATTCTGGGTTCTTGACGTCTCAGTCTACCGAGTTTTCTTTCTCCCTTTGCTGCCTCCCGTCTTTGCTATTTCAGTCTGAATTGTTTTTGCGTACTTCCTGAGTTTGCTTTATAGTACCAGTGGCCTTGCGGAAGAACTGGAGTCTGTTCGATCTCGGCGAGTATATAAGGCCGCGTCTATCTTACACCGTGCTGGGGTGGTCGTAGTGCCCGCATCGCGTTCATGCGGTCGGCCGACCGGCGCGTTTGGTCACCGTCGACGGAGCAGGAGGCAATGATGATGGACCTCTCGGGCGACGAGCTGTCGTCCTCGCCGTCGTTTAGCAGCTCCCCTGCGCTGGAGGCGGCATCGACCGTGCTGCGCGGTCTATCGTTGCGTCGGTGCCCTTTCCTGCGGACATGAACGTCGCGGGAGTGTGGGTCGTGGATGCCCCGTCACCATCGTCTTGCCGTCCGGTTGGGAGGGCGGCTCGCTGTCCTCGCGTGGTCCCTGGGAGGTCGGGTGGGGGCGCCGACGGTGCTCCTGCGGCTTGCCGGCGGTGCTCCTACGGCTTGCCGGCGGTGCTCTCCGCTGGTTGTGTCGCCGGACGGTGGATAGTGTGGCGTTCGGCGTCGGGAATCTACTGGGATGGGGTTCCTGCGGTTCATCTCGTGACCTCTCTGTCCGTGGGCTCGCCGGGCGGTGGGTACCGTGGCCGTCTGCGACGGGAAGCTGCTAGGGTGGACCACACGGTCTTATGGCAGTGCGCGGCAGGGTAGGATTGACGGGGTGCACTGTTGGTTTGGTGCTTTTTGCAATATCTTTCTCTTTTTTCTTCGTCCCGTCTCTGCCATTCGAGTTTGCTTTGTTCGTCATGCTATTTTGATTTTTCGCTGCATCTTGTTCGTGTAGTAAGTGTCGTTGTTGGTTTCTTTTCTTTGTCTGTTGGTTGTTGGGTAGTTGATTCTGGGTTTTTGACGTCTCTGTCTACTGTGTTTTCTTTCACCTTTTGCTGCCTCCCGTCTTTGCTATTTCAGTCTGAATTGTTTACGTGTACTTGCTATGCTTTCTTTGGCGCAGCGTGGCCTCGCGGAAGAACTGGAGCCTGTTCGATCTCGGTGAGTATATAAGGCCGCGTCTATCTTACACGGTGCTGGGGTGGTCGTGGTGTCCGCGTCGCGTCCACGCTGTCGGACGACCAGCGTGGTTGGCGGCGATATCCTTCACCGTCGACGGAGCAGTTGGCACCGAGGATGGGGCTTTCGGGCAACAGGTTGTCGTCCTCACCGTCTTTTGGGAACTTCTATGCGCTGGAGACGGCGGCGAGCGCCCCGCACGGTTTACCGTCGCGTCAGTGCCCCGTCCTCTGGACATGTGCGTCACGGGAGGGTGGGCCGTGGATGCCCCGCGCCCATCGTCTCGCCGTCCGGTTGGGATGGCAGCGCGTCGTCCTCCCGTGGTCCTTCGGAGGTCGGGCGGGCGCGTCGGCGGTGCTCCTCCGGCTTATCTCGTGGACTCTCCGCTCGTTGTCTCGCCGGCCAGTGATAGCGTGTCGTTCTACGTCGGGAATCTACTGGGATGGGCGCACGGTGGCGTTGTTCCTGCGGTTCATCTCGTGGCCTTTCTGCCCGTGGGCTCGCCGGGCGGTGGGTACCGTGGCCTTCTGCGAGGGGAAGCTGTTAGGGTGGAGCGCATGGTCGCATGGCGGTGCGCGGCAGGGCAAGATTGACGGGGTGCACTGTTGGTTTCGTGGTTTTTGCAATATCTTTCTCTTTTTCTCCCTCCCGTCTCTACCATTCAAGTTTGCTTTGTTTCTGTGTAGTTGTTCTGTTCCCTGCAGGCTAGCGGTGGCGTCGCGGATGAAGTGGAGTGGTGGCTCTAAGTTGACGAGGGAATATTTCCCCGGCAATAGTGCCAGAAACAATGCTTGTACGTCACACGTCAGTTGGGAACCCCAAGAGGAAGGTATGATGAGTGCAGCAGTAAGTTTTCCCTCAGTATGAAACCAAGGTTTAATCGAACCAGTAGGAAAACGAGGTTTGCTTCGAAGGTGTTGGTGAAGGAGTGTAGTGCGGCGCAACACCAGGGATTCCGGTGCCAACGTGGAACCTGCACAACACAATCAAATTACTTTGCCCCAACTTAACAGTGAGGTTGTCAATCTCACCGGCTTGCTGAAAACAAAGGGTTAAACGTATCGAATGGAAAATGATGTTTGTTTGCATAAAACAGTAGAGAACAATGATTGCAGTAGATTGTATTTCAGATGTAAAAGAATGGACCGGGGTCCACAGTTCACTAGTGGTGTCTCTCCAATAAGATAACTAACATGCTGGGTAAACAAATTACAGCTGGGCAATTGACAATTGATAAGTGCATATAACATGCATGTGTGAGCTGTGGTGTCTACTATGAGATTCATTTGGGCATTACGACAAAGTACATAGACCGCTATCCAGCATGCATCTATGCCTAAATAGTCCACTTTCCGGTTAACATCCGTACCCCTTCCAGTATTAAGTTGCAAGCAACAGACAATTGCATTAAGTAATGTGCGTAATGTAAACAATACATTCATCCTTGAATAAAGCATTGCTGTTTTACCCCTAGTGGCAACAACACATCTACAACCTTAGAACTTGCTGTCACTATCCCAGGTTAAATAGAGGTTGAACCCAACTATCATGCATAAATACCCCCTCTTGGAGTTACAAGTATTCACTTGGCCAAGGCTTCAACAAGTAACGGAGAGCATGCAAGATCACAAATGACATAGACATGATAATATAATATTCAGCTCCACATAGGTATCAATATAAGTCAGATCCCAGCAAACACAACATGTAGCATTACAATAAGATGATCTTGATCATGATAGGCAGCTCACAAGATCTAAACATGATGGCACAAGTGGAGAAGACAACCATCTAGCTACTGCTATGGACCCATAGTCCAAGGATGAACTACTCACGCATCACTCCGGAGGCGGGCATGGCGATGTAGAGCCCTCCGGTGATGATTCCCCTCTCCGGCAGGGTGCCGGGAAGAGCTTCAGAACCCCCCGAGTTAGGGTTGACGACGGCGGCGGCAGCGAATATGTTCTGGATGAAAGGCTCGGTGTTTTAGGGTTTTCACGTCTCGGGGAATAAATAGGCGAAGGGGCGATGTCGGCGGACCCCCGAGGGGCCCAAACCACAGGCGGCGGGGCTGGGCCGCGCCGCCAGGTGGTTTGGCCACCTCGTGGCTCTCCTTCGTCTCTCCTTCGGACTCCGTGTACGTGCTGGAAAAATAGGGACTTGGCCTTTTGTTTCGTGCAATTCCGAGAATATTTCCAGAAGTAACTTTCTGAAACCAAAAACAGCAGAAAACAGGGAACTGGCACTGTGGCATCTTGTTAATAGGTTAGTCCCAGAAAATGCATAAAAGTGATACGAAGTGTATATAAAACATGTAGCAAATGGTATAATATAAGCATGGAACAGCAGAAATTATGGATACGTTGGAGACGTATCAAGCATCCCCAAGCTTAGTTCTACTCGTCCTCGAGTAGGTAAAACGATAACAACAAATAATTTCTGAGGAGACATGCTTTCACACAATCTTGATCAATATATTGCAAGGCTCATGTCATGAATGAAGTGACTCAAAGCAATGATCTATAGTTTGCTAACAAATAGATAAAGAGTAAACAATGAATCATATAAGCAAAAACTTTTCATGAATAGTACTTTCAAGACAAGCATCAAAAAGTTTTGCATAAGAGGTAACTCATAAAGCAATAGATTCAAAGTAAAAGGCATTGAAGCAACACAAAGGATGATTAAGTTTCAGCATTTGCTTTCAACTTGTAACATGTATATCTCATGGATAGTTGTCAACATAAAGCAATATAACAAGTGCAATAAGTAAATATGTAAGAATCAATGCACACAAAGTTGACACAAGTGTTTGCTTCTAAGATAGAAAGGAGTAGGTAAACTGACTCAACATAAAGTAAAAGATAGGCCCTTCGCAGAGGGAAGCAGGGATTAAATCATGTGCTAGAGCTTTTTAAGTTTTCGAAAGCATATAGAGAGCACAAAATAAGTATTTGAGAGGTGTTTGTTGTTGTCAACGAATGGTAGTGGGCACTCTAACCCCCTTGTCAACCAGACTTTCAAAGAGCGGCTCCCATGAAGGACGTTATCTCTACCAGCAAGGTAGATCATCCCTCTTCTCTTTTGTTTACACATGTATTTTAGTTTCTTTATAGATGACACTCCTCCCAACCTTTTGCTTACACAAGCCATGGCTAACCGAATCCTCGGGTGCCTTCCAACATTCACATACCATGGAGGAGTGTCTATTGCAAAATTAAGTTGCTTACTGATAAATCAGGGCAAAACATGTGAAGAGAATTATTAATGAAAGTTGTAATTAATTGGGGCTGGGCACCCCGTTGCCAGCTCTTTTTGCAAATTATTGGATAAGCGGATGTATATGCCACTAGTCCATTGGTGAAAGTCTGTCAGAAGTAAATGACAAGATTGAAAGATAAAACACCACATACTTCCTCATGAGCTATAAAACATTGACACAAATAAGGAGTAATAAAGTTTTGAATAGTTTAAAGGTAGCACATGAAATATTTACTTGGAATGGCAGGAAATACCACATAGTAGGTAGGTATGGTGGACACAAATGGCATGGGTTTTGGCTCAAGTTTTGGATGCACGAGAAGCATTCCCTCTCAGTACAGAGTTTAGGCTAGCAAGGTTGTTTGAAGCAAACACAAGTATAAACCGGTACAGCAAGAATCACATAAAAACATATTGCAAGTATTATAAGACTCTACACTGTCTTCCTTGTTGCTCAAACATTTTACCAGAAAATATCTAGACCTTAGAGAGAACAAATATGCATCCCAAGTCTCAACAAGCTCTACGGTAGTTCTCCACTACTAGGCTTTAACTACATGATGCAAGAGCTTAAACATGATCTACTTGAGAGCTCAAAACAATTGCAAAGCATCAAATCAAAACAAGACAATGATCTACAAGAATGCATATGTCTTTTCCAATACCAACTACTACATGTAGCATTTTCTTTCTTCCAAACAAACACCAATCAATTTATTTAAACATAAACTCTCCAAATGATAATATAATGCAGCAAGAGAGTATTTATAAACAAGTGCTAACAGCTCGAAGAGATGCATGAAAAACAGGAGCTAAAAGCACTGCAGTAGCTAGTTAAGAATACTCAACAAATATAAGTGAAGAACATGAGTATTCACATGAAAAAGCGGAGCGTGTCTCTCTCCCACACAAGGATTGCTAGGATCCGAATTTATTCAAACAAAAACAAAAATAAAAACACACAGACGCTCCAAGTAAAGCGCATAAGATGTGAAAGAATTAAAATATAGTTTCACTAGAGATGACCTGATAAGTTTGTTGATGAAGAAGGGGATGCCTTGGGCATCCCCAAGCTTAGACGCTTGAGTCTCTCTGAATATGGTTGGGATGAACCACGGGGGCATCCCCAAGCTTAGGCTTTTCACTCTTCTTGATCACATAATATCACCCTTCTCGCTTGATCCTTGAAAACTTCCTTCACACCAAACTCAAGACAGTTCTCATTAGAGGGTTAGTGCATAATCAAAAATTCTCATATTCTGTAATGATACAATCAATCCCAAAGCTTCTGGACATTAGCTACAGCCACCAATGCTTTGTGGAGCAAAGAAATCCACACAAACACAGTAAAAGAGCGAATGCAAAACAAAAGGCAGAATCTGTCAAAAACAGAACAGTCTGGAATGACGAATTTTTTCGAGGCACTTAAGTTGCTCAGATGGATCTGGCCTAAAATAATGAAAGTTGCGTACATATCTCAGGAATATGCGTGATTTTTCTCAGAATTTTTTGAATTTTCTACAGGGAGATAAGCTCAAATCCGTGACAGCTAAAAATCTGTCACTGCGCAGAAATCCAAATCTTGCATCAACTTTCAATATAGAACTTTACTTGGCACAACATTGCGATAAAATAAAGATACAAAGGAGTTGCTACAGAAGTAACAAAACTCCTTGACTCAAAAAAAAAAAATAACAGCAAATAAAAACGATGGGTTGTCTCCCATAAGCGCTTTTCTTTAACGCCTTTCAGCTAGGCGCAGAAAGTGAAAATCAAGTGTTTCAAGTGGAGGAGCATTGACATCAATACCAAGGGCCATGTGCCTACCTCTCTTACCCTTAGACTTACTCTTTGGTTTGGGGAATACATGGCCGCACCTTGGTGTGGAGGTAAGATTCAGAGTGCCTTTTCCCACATCTATGGTTGCTCCCATTAATTTGAGCAGAGATCTTCCAAGTGTAATTTGTCCTGTCCCTGCACATTCAATAACAAGATAATCAGTGGACACCGTTCTCCCAAGAAAGGTTGTAAACACACCCTCAGCTATCCCCTCGGGAAATATAACAGAGTTATCAGTAAGAGTTATTCCTTCTCCTCCTTCAGCAAGTCCCCAAAGATTCAAAGTTTCATAAATGCTTTTAGGCATAAGGCAAAACTCAGACATAATATCACAACGAGCATAAAAGGTTTCACCACAAATAGCAACCTTTACCGTAGGGACCCACATCGAAGGTTCAAAATTTGTTGGAACATAGTCAAAATATTCCCGAATTTGATTATAGCCATCCTTTAAACAAGATATATGTGTCTCAAGAGTGTTTAATCTAGCATGGATGCTAACAAGGGCCGAATCAAATTTATTAGTTGAGCTAGAAGTTGCAATCAACTTTTTTATGGCATTAAAAGCTTGGTCCCCATCACAGTGAAGGAAATCTCCTCCCACAATAGCATCTAAAGCATATCTATAACAAAGGGCTAGACCAAAGTAGAAGCTAGTGAGAAGCAAACTTAAAGTCATTTTAGGATCAGTTTTACCAAAGGAATCATTAATTCTAGACCAAGCTTCTTTAAAATTCTCCTCACTCCCTTGTTTAAAAGTGAAGATCAATTCCTCAGGTGACATAGCAACAGGCATGGAACAAGACATGATGGTGACAAGAGACAAAACAAAACCGAAATAAACAAGTAACTAATTTTTTTGTGTTTTTGATAAAGAAGCAAACAAACTAAATAAAAATAAACTAAGCAAGACAAATAACAAAGTAAAGAGATTGGGTGTGAGAGACTCCCCTTGCAGAAGCAATTCGGTTTTCCCCGGCAACGGCGCCAGAAAACGTGTTGGTGGCTCTAAGTTGACGAGGGAATATTCCCCGGCAATAGTGCCAGAAACAATGCTTGTACGTCACACGTCAGTTGGGAACCCCAAGAGGAAGGTATGATGAGTGCAGCAGTAAGTTTTCCCTCAGTATGAAACCAAGGTTTAATCGAACCAGTAGGAAAACGAGGTTTGCTTCGAAGGTGTTGGTGAAGGAGTGTAGTGCGGCGCAACACCAGGGATTCCGGTGCCAACGTGGAACCTGCACAACACAATCAAATTACTTTGCCCCAACTTAACAGTGAGGTTGTCAATCTCACCGGCTTGCTGAAAACAAAGGGTTAAACGTATCGAATGGAAAATGATGTTTGTTTGCATAAAACAGTAGAGAACAATGATTGCAGTAGATTGTATTTCAGATGTAAAAGAATGGACCGGGGTCCACAGTTCACTAGTGGTGTCTCTCCAATAAGATAACTAACATGCTGGGTAAACAAATTACAGCTGGGCAATTGACAATTGATAAGTGCATATAACATGCATGTGTGAGCTGTGGTGTCTACTATGAGATTCATTTGGGCATTACGACAAAGTACATAGACCGCTATCCAGCATGCATCTATGCCTAAATAGTCCACTTTCCGGTTAACATCCGTACCCCTTCCAGTATTAAGTTGCAAGCAACAGACAATTGCATTAAGTAATGTGCGTAATGTAAACAATACATTCATCCTTGAATAAAGCATTGCTGTTTTACCCCTAGTGGCAACAACACATCTACAACCTTAGAACTTGCTGTCACTATCCCAGGTTAAATAGAGGTTGAACCCAACTATCATGCATAAATACCCCCTCTTGGAGTTACAAGTATTCACTTGGCCAAGGCTTCAACAAGTAACGGAGAGCATGCAAGATCACAAATGACATAGACATGATAATATAATATTCAGCTCCACATAGGTATCAATATAAGTCAGATCCCAGCAAACACAACATGTAGCATTACAATAAGATGATCTTGATCATGATAGGCAGCTCACAAGATCTAAACATGATGGCACAAGTGGAGAAGACAACCATCTAGCTACTGCTATGGACCCATAGTCCAAGGATGAACTACTCACGCATCACTCCGGAGGCGGGCATGGCGATGTAGAGCCCTCCGGTGATGATTCCCCTCTCCGGCAGGGTGCCGGGAAGAGCTTCAGAACCCCCCGAGTTAGGGTTGACGACGGCGGCGGCAGCGAATATGTTCTGGATGAAAGGCTCGGTGTTTTAGGGTTTTCACGTCTCGGGGAATAAATAGGCGAAGGGGCGATGTCGGCGGACCCCCGAGGGGCCCAAACCACAGGCAGGCGCGGCTGGTGGGCCGCGCCGCCAGGTGGTTTGGCCACCTCGTGGCTCTCTTCGTCTCTCCTTCGGACTCCGTGTACGTGCTGGAAAAATAGGGACTTGGCCTTTTGTTTCGTGCAATTCCGAGAATATTTCCAGAAGTAACTTTCTGAAACCAAAAACAGCAGAAAACAGGGAACTGGCACTGTGGCATCTTGTTAATAGGTTAGTCCCAGAAAATGCATAAAAGTGATACGAAGTGTATATAAAACATGTAGCAAATGGTATAATATAAGCATGGAACAGCAGAAATTATGGATACGTTGGAGACGTATCATGGAGTTTGTTCGATCTCGGCGAGGACACGTTACACTGCCGGGGTGGAGTGCCTGGTCGCACGGCGGTGCGCGGCAGGGTAATATTGCCGAGATGCACCGAGCAGCTTTGTGGCCGCGTTACCGCTGGTGGTGGATGCAGCTTGAGCTCGTGGGGCGGCTTTGGTTGCTTTGGTCACGGTTTTTTTGAAGCGCATTACCGTAGGGGAAACCCCTACGGTGTAAATTTCAATTATATATGAGGGTGAAACAAGGTCCAGGAGGTCACCAAAGTGGTGACAGCCTAGTTACAAGCGCTTCAAAAATTAATGAGGATCGAAAAATTTAAAAGAATACATAAAGATGAAAAAGAAACACTCCTAGTCCAGGCAACCAGAGGAGCCACCAATGAGGTCTTCACTCTATGCTGGTGCAAAAGAAGATCATTTTGGAATTTCACCCGCCAGCCTCGTAGAGTGGTACTCTCATTATTGAAGATCAGATCATTCCTCACTTTCCAAATGTTCCAAGTCACACAGGCCACTACTTCCATAAAGCAGGGACCAGTAAAGGAGCCATTAGCAGCAGAGTCCGTTGGGAGATGGGCAGTTGAGAGTTCCATGTAATGGCAACCGCATTCCACCAAGATAAAGCAAACGGGCACAAATAAAAGAGATGGTCACGAGTCTCTCGCTCCTGGTTGTTACATAAAACACAATTGGGGCCACCTTCAAAATTCCAATGTTTTCTCAGCATTAGATCTTTAGTATTAAGCCGATCATGAAATAAGAGCCAGAGGAAAATACGAAGCTTGGGAAGACATTTGGAGGCCCAAATTAAATCAATCGCCTTGTCCCTAGGAGCTTGAGCAAAGAGGAATTTGTAGTATTTTGCTGATGTGAAGGTGGTGCTGCCCCAGACAAATTTCCTCTCATCCAAATCGGCTGGGTCATCCGAAACAGCCTCAAGGAGAGTACCAATTTGAGCATGTTCTTCAAAGGCTTGTACCGAAAGGGGCAGTGCATAAACTGTACTCATATCTGTCATATTCGCCATGGTTGCTTTGGTCACGGTCTTTATTGATCGGGGTTGCCGTCTAGATTTAGGCTGTTTTCGTCGTTTCGTTGGTCAGGTTTTGCGATTTTGCGACTTAGCCTCCTTTGAGGTCTTCCTGTAAAGGATAGAAGGAAAAAAACTTAATGTACCACGATATTGGTATCGTTTTTTCTCTGATTTGTCTTCTCTGTAAGAGGTAACTATTGGTTTCGTGGTACGTGTGTGAATAGCCGGAGAAGACACTATGTAGTGTTGAGGTGTCTTTTTGTTGTTCTTTGCAGTGAGTTACGAGTTTGCGTACGACTCTCCAGAGTGTAAACGTGGGTTTTGGAGGCTATCAAGTCGGGGTGAGCTTATCATGTAAGCTATCCTGACATATATTTCAGCGTACCGCCTGCACGTGGCAGGAGTGCAGCTTTTTTTTTTGTTCTGTCGGGAGAGTCGTGTTGTCCGTGACACGTTTCCTCTGGTGTATACGGGACGTTTGGGCTACCGTCGGGACATTAGGTTGGCACGACTGCCGTATACTCTACCTGGTATGTACACGCCGCTGTTTCTCCCGAACGTTGTCTTGATGGACCCGTGTAATCTGACTCGTGCAGCCTAGCTGTAAATTACCGTCTCGACGCCCGTTAGACTTCTAGCTACGGATCAACGTCCTGTCGCCTGTATATGCTTGTTAGTCGATGCGGTGTTATTGTGGTTCTACTAGGTGCGTTGATTCGTCTCGTGTGTGTAGTGTTCAGATGCACGTGTCATGGGAGAACCTTGCGTTCTCTGTCCATGTGTTCCCGGATGCTAATAGCCTGATATATATGTCGCCTTGTATCGTTGTTTGGCTATGCGGTTCGGACTGTGACATCTTTACGCCTCTCGTCTCAGACTAACGCCTCTTGTCTTGTGGCTCCCGTTTACACGGTTCGTAGACTGTAGCGTTCTCTTGCCTTCGTCTCTGATTTACGGCCCTTCTCTCGTTTTGTACCTGTGGCTTCCCTTTGTTGGGTCCCGTTGTATTGTGTTTCTTTCCTCCGACGCTCTCTATCTTTGATGTCCGCTGGATTTGTTTCTTGAAACCTGTGTGTTCCTTGTTATGGTCTATCGGCTATGTGTGCGCATACGTCTTGGTGCGTTATATGTGTGGATCGGTGGCGCTGTGAATTGTGCTCCTCAGCCGAGTCCACGGATTGTCCGGTGGTTTGTATCCATGACTGGACCAGGTGTCAGTTCACCGATGGGCCAGCTCAGCTGTGGGGGTGAATCGAGTGTTTTGGCGGGGCTAGGCCTGTTGTCCATGCGGCGGAACAGGACTGTCCGGTAGTTGCGCGCGTTAATAAGCGCGGGAGGCACGTAGGTTGCTGCCCCCTTCCAGTTTTTTTTTTGCTCGCTCCACCCTGTTGCCGCCCAGCAGCTTCTCTTACGTTCCATCCGTGCCGATGCCCGGCCTGCTTCACCGTCTGCTTCCGTCACGGTAGATCGCACCGCCGCGTTAGGTACTCCGCTGTCCGCGGTGGCTCTGGCCGAGGATCGTGCGCCTACGTCGGGGCTGTCTCTTAGCGGTACGCGGCCACTGTCCCTGCATGTTTCGCTTCGCTTAATCGGCTGTCGTTGGTTTCACGACCAACTGATGCGGACCACAAGCCAGTGTCGCCGTCGAACTCCGCGGGGATCGGATGTGGGATGCTGGAGTGTGCCGTCTACGGGTCTCGAGGTAAGTGCGTCGTTCGGGGGGCTGAGGTAGTCGTGCCCTCTAGCTCAAAGTTGGATGACCCTCTGTCGGAGCTTGGCGGTGGATCGTGCGTTGTTCCTCCCCTATCGCCTTCGTTGGGCGTCGGCTCTGGCACGAGGTCGTTTTGAGTTCTCATCCGTATGGTCTCTCATCGGGATTCATCGGTGGGATGGGTTTCGCTCCCGCGCCGCCGTCTTCGCTGGTCTTGTCGCGGGGATCGAAGACGCCGTTGGCTCCGTCCGTATGGGCTCCTGCCGGGGTTCAGCGGTGGACTGCAGCACGCCTTTGCTTCGCTGTCTTCGTTGGGTCTCGGGGCAGGAAGTGGGATCGCTGGCGCGCGGCTTCTGCGGCCATGTCGTTGGAGGCTTCTCGCCTGTAGCTCCGGCGTTGACTTCTTTGGCATGGGCCGCGGTGGCGTCAGGGTCATGTCCTGCGATGGCCACCTCAAGGAAGAGAAAGAATATAGGGCCAGAGTGGTCTCCGATGGTAAGTTTCCGATTCCCGTTTGTACCTGAGGATTTTTCCGTTGGATTAGGTCGTCGGTCAGCAAGTGGGATCTCTAGCGTGAGTGTTCTGGTGGACTTAGTTGGGCCTGCAATGGATGGGATGGGTGTGGATATCCACTTGTACTGGTGTTAAGGTTAATGTGGTCACGCCAATTCAGAAACTACCTGCGTTGCGACTTGTGTATTTTAGATGGACAGTGTTGTTCATGCGTTGACAGTGCATCGAACAGTGACATCTGCCTACGTGCCGCCGACCTCTTTACCGCCTTGTCAAGGATGCAGCTATGGCGAGCCCGTGGTTCAAAGGGTTGGTGTGCAGGGTCTCGAAGACGCTGTGAAGGAGATGGAGAGGAGGCCTTTGACGGCGAGAAGGTGAAAGGCCGTCATCCACGCCTGGGAAACGAGGCTTCCTGTTCAGGGCCGCGTAGGTTCTACGTTGAGCTCACCGCTTGCGACCTGAAGGCCATCGTCATTCCTTCGGCGCTGAAGCCGCTGCTGTTGAGGAAGTTAAGCCTGAGGAAATCCAAGTCTCAGCTGCAGCCTAAGATCTTCGTGCCAATCAGCTGGTCCAGATGCTGCGAGTATTTTTGTGCAGGTCCAGTGGTTCGACGAGGATCTTGTTGTTTTCAGGGGCTGGAGGGAATTTGTCAGAGAAAAGGATTTGGGCGTGGGTGATCTCGTTGTCTTTGCATATGACGATGGTGGTTTTGACATTGAAGTGTACAAGTGCAACTCTTGCGTTCAGCAAGTGTTTGAATGTGCCTTTCATCCAAGGTGATTGTGTCCGGCTGTTGTTTGCTGTAGATGAACAGACGGTTGTAAGAAACTTATGTACATCTTTTTATTTTGGACGAACAATGTATGTCCTTGGGTGTGAAATAATCGGGTTGCATGTGTGCATGCAGTGAACATCTAATTGCAACTTGAATGTGTAGCTAGGAGAAATTTAAGTGTCCACGTTTGGAATCGACAAACGGCGAGGGCAGCAAAAATTCTACTAATAATATGGGGTTGACAAGGTCGTTTTAGCTTGAACGAGATGGTAACGCGGGAGGTGGGGCGAGCGGGAGACGATTGATCAGGGCACACGGTAGGCGGCAATTCGGTGAGTGGGGAGAAAGTTGGGATAGTCGAAGCACGCGTGAGAAGTTGGGGCTGCATCTAGGTAGGCTAAACGGGAACCTACGCAGGGCTTTCAGCTTGTAGGAGATGCTAGGCGAGCGACGGGACAGTCGGGAGACGGGGTTTTGGGGCACGTGGGAAACATGAGTTTGGGTCACGCGGGACGCGATGTGGGATCACACCTTTATAAGCTGTCTACGAAACTAACATGCCGGAACGAGCACTGCAAATTAACTATAAAAACATAAAACCTGGCTACTGTTTAGCATTGAAATGTAAGTAACATAGCCTATTGGATTGTTGTTTTTACACACGAAATACGCCGGGTGTTGTATTGTGTTTTTTAGTCTGGTTCGCTTCTCTTCGTTCATAATTTAGTCCTCTCCTCTCCGTCGACGCGGATGCCTCGCTGTTCATTATAGCACCATGGAACCATGACGCACCGTGGCATTCGTGGTACACCTTGCTGCTACAGAAAAAAGGAAGCTCGCAGAAGGAGTTGCTGTAGTGTCCGGGCATTTATCTCGCTGTAAATGCGGAGTATGTTTTCTCATCGGCCTACGGTGCTGCGAGGCGGTTTACATCTGCGTTACTGATCGTGCGGCGGTTAATGCTCGCCCAGACGATATATCTTCGTAGGTTCTCCTTCGATGGGCATGATTGTTCCGTTTGTTTCGCCATTTCTTCTTCCTCACCCTGGTCTTATCTATTCGCTGCTCGTCTCTAGATGGCGAACTCCGCGCTCCGTTGCGCGAGCGTGGACGGTGGCTTGCCATGGATGGGTTCCCATGTGACGACCGGGAATCTAAACAGTTTGGCGTCCGATGGGTTTATCCCCGCTGCCTGGCGGATTTCCTGGCGGGCTCCCGCGAAGGAACAGGCGCCGCTCCCGCGGCACGGTGAGTGTGTTCTTTTCAGTAGCCATCTGGAGAGGGGACTTTCTCCGCCGCTTCATCCTTTTCTTGGACGGCTTCTTACCTTGTACGGTATTTAGCTCCACCATCTTACCCCGGATTGTATAACTTACATTTCCTGCCATATTGCTCTCTGTGAGGGGTACCTCAATATTCCTCCTCACCTTGGTCTATGGTGCTCTCTGTTCTTCCTCACCGGAAAGATTGTGGTGAGGACGATGCCGACTGGGAGTGTGGGATCACGAGGGTGGTGCCCTGGCGCTCTGTTACCTTGATCTTGGGTTGCTTGGGTGCACCGCTGGATGGGAGCGCACGTTCTTCTATTTTCGTGACCTGTCGCGTTCGCTGGGTGGGCCTAGACTCCCGCTGTTTCAGCTTGGTCTTCCTTGTCAAGGCGGAACTGGACCTAAGAAGGTACGGTGACCCTGAAGCTTTGGATGTTCTGGGTAGGCGTCTGGATGAGTTGGTGGCTGAGGGGCTACTGGGTTGGACTTGCTCACTACTTGGAAGTTACGGCGTGTGCAGCCGCTGCAGCTTCGTGTGCATGGGATAGGAGAGTGGTCATCTACCGATGACTGTACTCGGATGTCTACTCAGGCGTTGTCGCACCGTCGATTGGCAGCTTGGGTTAAATCCATTTCTCGGCTTCGCGTGGTTTTTCCGTTCAAGCATGGTCGAGATGCCTACTGCTTCGAGAACCTGCCTCCGCTGGTGAGTCTTTTTCTTTGATGCGTGCGTGTTTTCAGCTCTTGTTGCTTATGTGGTAGTGCCGGCTGTTGCCCGCAGTTGCTCCCCCGGGCTCTTATTGGTTGAGGAGCCATCATGCTGGTTGGGTCGTTTCCTGAAGGTCCTTTTTATTTGTACTCTTCACAACGTATACCGGATAGCATTGTTGTGCTCAAGGTTCTACAGAGCAAGACAGGTTGTGTTGAGCTGGCTGGGCTGATGGAGCTGCTGAGTAAAGTGCTGGAGGTATGTAGTTTTCTGCCGTCTAATTATGTTTTTTTATGTGGAGTGGCTGGGTATCTATTTAAGTTTTTCCTTTTTCAGAAAAAAGAAGGCCGACGTGGAAATGTCTATTCTGAAGTTGGAAAACGTGGCTCTCCGTCGTGCTCTTTAGCGGCAGGAGGACTCACGTGAGGATGGTTGCGTCCTGCGTAGTTTACTTTTGTGTTTCTTGACTATGTTTGTGCTGGTGTGATCGTCTGAAGAAGCGTTAGTGCCTCTTTGCTGGGTGTGGAAGGTCTCCAGACAATGGGTCTTAGATCTGTCTTTTTTGTTGGTTGCCTCATGTCACTGCTTGTAATAGTAATAACAGATCTTTGGTGGTTTTGCTGTGCTTAGAATGTTTCGGCTATTTTGTGTGCCTTTGCCTTTGTCGTTTACTTTGCGTCTGTGTTGCCTTGCCTATTTTCCCTGTGTCAGAGCTCTCGCTCAATGTTCCAATTGATGGAAGGTTAATTAGACGTTGGTTGCATGTATTGCATTTAGACGGTAACAAGGACTAGGTACGTCCGTCGGCCCGACGTGACGTTCCGTGGTAGTCGGCTATGTCAACGCGTGTCGAGAATTGGCGTCCTAAGTCGACTTCCTTTGAGCGGACGGTGAAAGAGGTGACGTAGCCTAGAAGAGAGGAGGGCTAGAAGTGAATGGTAGGATTCGCTCAGCGACGATCGAGAACTGTTGCGTGGCCTGCCTAGGCGATAAACGAGAGGTGAAGGAGGTGTCCAGTCTAGATAGAGCTGGCTGTGGCCAGCACTTTGGTCTGAAGTTGGTACTTTTAATTACGAGCACGCGGCAAGAGCAAGGCTGTATGTGGCGGTCTACATCGTAGGTTCAACTCTGGATCAGACAATGCGATGTAAATTCAGTTGAACCGGAGGTGTACTGCTGGCTGGACAGATGAGATCAGGTACAGGCTGAATTGGTGCATCCTCCTAGGAGGGATCCGGCAGGAAAGGAGACTTTGGATGGACCGATTAGACGGAAAACTTTGTGTGGCGTAAAGTAGCGCTGCTGGATGGGGACGTCTATTCAGATTTTCGGCGATCAGCGTCAGCCTACCTATCTACCCATGTAGCTTGGTTGGATACAGCTTTAACTTTTTTATAGATGGCTCGAGGTCTCCACGTTTGTTCTTGTTCATTGATTTGCTTGTCGAGATGCTACGTTCCCGGAGTTTCATCTATGCAATATGCGTGTGTTGCCGACTGCGACGACGCTGGACGAATAGCGTCTGTAGTTAGCCGGTTCGTGCCGAGACAGCCTAGCCATCGTGCATGTGAGTAGACGTCCGGGTGCCTCGGTTTCTGCTGTCTATAATTCTGCCGCTTACAGCGTTCGCGATGTATTGCACGTGGATACGTGTGGGAGCGTGCTGTATCCCTGTTTTGTTTCATACGCGGGCGTTTCCAGGAGTTTGTAGTCTCAGTTACCTTTCGTGTACCATTTCACGCATGCACACCGTACAGCCTTGTCGGCTCCTCCAATCCACCGCGCGTATTTAACGAGCGTACGCCTTTTGCTCTATATAACGCTATTCGCCATTGTTCGTCTGTGGATTCGACGGCTGCGCTATCATCGACTCAGTACTACGCGATGGCGCGCCACGGTAAGACCGTTTGACCGTCGTCTGTGGCTTACTGGAACGTTGCCCCTTTTTTTTTCATCAGGCATTCTATGGGTTAAATAAGCAAAGATCTATTTTTTTACGGTTATGTTACATATTGTAGAGAAGACGAGGTTTTTCATCGATTAGATCCGTCAACTCAGTATGCTACAAGGATGCGTGGATACGGTACTTCTGAATGATTTCAAAACCCACACGAGCATCCAGAGCAGCGTACTTAATCCGGTCCAGACCTAGCGAAGATTCGCCCATCCTTTTCGGTTTAGCTCTTTTGTCTTTGTGCTTTTCTTATCCAGCGTTGTCCCGATATAAGCGTTGGCCAAGTCATACAGCGCCGGTAGCTGATTCGCTGTAGGATTTGGGATCTCTTGCTAGAGGTCGCAGGCTGACGCAATGTCGAGTCCGTAATACTTCAGCATACGTGCATCATTGTGTATTGCAGTCCGCAGAAGAGAATATCCATGTCTCCCAGGAATTGCCGGAGGGCTTCCGGCACTGCGTCGGCTTGATATATCTGGAAGACAAGCGTCTCAAACGCCACAGACAGCTGGAGAATGGCAGCACGCTGATGCTTCTCAGCCGGAAGATACCTCCATTCCGCCTTCTTCGGGGCGTCGGTGAACTCGCAGTCAAGTCAAACACACTTCATGTCTGTGTTGTCCAGGAACTTCTGCTTGACGAGGCGTATCCAGTCCTTTACCGTTGTTGCACGCCGAGTGACGGTCACCTTGAACTTCATGCCTTCCTTCTCAAAGTAGCGGAGCTGCTGGTCTTCGTACATAGGCGACATGGGCGTCGAGAGGTTGGCAGCGGTGGCTATCTGTTTTGGCTGATGATTGTGAAACGAGAGCGGTAGCGTCTGGTTGATGGTCTGAGATCCGGTGCCAGGGATTTATATCGGTTCTACGCACTGGGATGCGAGCAGTCGTGGAGTGGACTTGGTGTGGACACTGAACGAAACCACGATCGAATGTTCACGTCGTGTCTGGATACGAGTAGTCAACAAATGGGTACACACAGCCTTTAAGGGCGGTGCAGACTCTCATAACGTCCGTAGAATGTACATTGTGGGCGGATTGGATGTAGACTGCTAAATGAAGACGTGTTTTTTAACGCCAAATACTTGTGCCGTGGCGGACTGTCCTCGGAAATTGGACGCGTAGATCGCAATGCCGTTCGTTCGGCTGCCGATGCATCTTTCGTGGAGACTGCCTTTATAGTGCAGGCTTTACTACCCTTTTTACTTATACCACGATTGAATGTCACGTCGTGTTTGGGGATACGAGTAGTCAACAAATGGGTACGCACAGCCTTTAAGGGCGGTGCAGGCTCTCGTAACGTCCATTGAATGTACATTGTGGGTGATTGGATGTAGACTGGTAAATAAAGACGTGTTTTTTGACGCCAAATACTTGTGCCGTGGCTGACTGTCCTCGGAAATTGGACGTGTAGATCGCCAATGACGTTCGTTCGCTGGCGATGCATCTTTCGTGGAGACTGCCTTTATAGTGCAGGATTTGCTACCTTGTTTAGTTATCTAAGGACACGGCAAACCGTTGATCTGCTGTGTCACGTAGGAACTCACGATCCAGTGTGAAGAGGTGGCGATTTGCTAATCGTGTTTACATTGTACGTGATGACTGACGTGAAGCCTCATTCCGCTGCATTTATTCGGGACGAAAAATGAAAGGACGACTGAACCCTAGATTTGATGTTTTAAAGGGCAATCGCTGCAAACCAATTGACAGAGTACTGTTCTACGGACCACGCTTCCATTACCGGGGTCACCATCGTCGGCTCCAGTTCTTCGCCGCCATGGTCCAAGAGAAGATTACAGCTTACAAGAAGATGACGCCGACGAGATACGCAGAACTGGAAGCGGAGATGCGTAGGAAGGTCAATGCCGAGAAGATATACGCAGCAGCTTCGGACGAGGAGGAAAGTGAGTTATCGGATACCGCCGACAGCTCGGCTGCTAAGCGGCGCGCCACGCTTGCACTGGATTCTTCGCGCGCTCGAAGCATGGCACACCAGGACAAGTTCGCCAGGCACTTGATGGAATACGCAAAGGAGGAGCAGGATCGCCTCAGGAGTCGGGCCGAAAAGCAACATGCGGCGAAGAGGCTTAGATCGCTCAACGGCGCTAATGAGAAGAAAAAACAGATGCCTGCCAAGTGCCGCCGAGGTGATTGTTTATCTCCGATGACGAAGAATAGGGCGCAAGTTGTGCTAGGTCGTATGTTCTCTGGTTCCTATATGGTCGCTCCGTTTTCGTCCCATGATGTGCTGCGACCGTTATAGGATCTACATGTATGAACAGTATGTCCGTTTCGTGGCAATTCAAATATATGTATTTGATTTTGTCTAATTGTCTGTGGCTGTGAATTTCTGCTATTTTGCTCGTTTAAAGTGTCCGTTTTACGTAGACGATCCACGTTAATCTCAGTAGCTTGTATTTTATTGATGTGGTTGTTCTACATTGGCTGAATTCTACATTAGTTGTTTCCCGTTTAGAAGATTTCAGCACTAACAGTAATATAGTTGTATAATTCCTGCCCACGGGCGCGGCGTGCCGCCGCGCCAAGGCCTGCTAGTTTGCTTCATATGATGTATACATTCTCACTATATGATCAAATACTTAGGCAATTCATAATGAGAAAAATGTAGATAATGCCACCTAGTAGTTATGTGAACTATGTAAACATTCCAACACACTAAGAATAAATAACATGAAATAAATCTATCTGCAGGATTGCAATGTTCATAATAAGATATGACAGAGTGATATCTCGCTTGCCCTTATTTGAAGAGCAAAACATAAATGCTAAGTCACCTCTGAAGTTCAGGTGAAGACTAGAAATAAAGATATCAAAGATAAAAGCATCAAAGTTATACCACTGTTACCGCATTCTGGGACAAGCACATTACACTAAGAATGACAATTATGCTCTCGAGAAGGTGCTCAACGAAAAGGATGGTGACTCAACATAAAATAAAAGATTGGCCCTTCGCAGAGTGAAGCAGAGATTAACATGTGCTAGAGTTTTTTATTTGTAAAATAGAAGTAAAAATGTAACATCCCAATATTTTGGAATGTTCAAAAATCACTAAAATTTAAACTTTTGTTTTATTAAAAGAAAACATCCAAATTATAATAGAAACCAAATAATAGAAGACATTTGACATCTTCAAAACTCTAATAGTTTAAATACCCAGGTAATCTTAAATTTCAAAATCTGAGTTTAGTTTAAATTCTTTTTATCCAAGGTATTTCAAAGAAACCTACATCTCATAAAATGTTGTTCTCCAAATTATTTGATTTTAAATATTTAACTTTTGATTATTTATCAAACCCAGAAACCATATTTGCAAAGTGCTTACGTTATTTAAAGTATGCCTATTTTGGTAAACTATATGATATAAAAATATAATTACGTTTGGGTGTTTAATAAACCCTGCAATAATATTTACAAAAGTGTTTTAAATTATTTAAAGCTTGTTCTACTTTCAAAAGTGGTTCTGATTCAATTATATTTATTTTAAAAAATAAGCTTAAAATAGTTATTTCTCATATTTACAATTGTGGTATTTTTATTTGATTTTAATAAAGCCACAAATGATTTTAATTAAAACCCTATTTCAAATTGACATAAAGTGTCAATTAAGCAATTATGCAATATTTTAAAATTATTATTTTGTTTTGTTTTTCAAAAGTGTTACCAAATGGTTCATATTGATAAAGTTTTATTTTACAAAATTCTACAAATTGAATTGAATCCATTTGGAGTTATAAAACTAAATATATAAAAGTTTCAGAAAAAGAAATGAAGAAAGAACAAAAAAAAATAGAAGAGGCCAACTAGGCTGAAACCCATCAACAAGCCGCGCAGCCGAAGCCCAACCGCGGCCCAGCAGCAGCCCGCGCCCCTCTCCTCCTTTTTTTTTCCACCGACAACGTCCTCTTCAACCGCAACACAAATCACGCACACGTCCATTTTGGCCGAGAATTTCGGCGCGCGATTGCGGCTATTAATGCCATCAATCCTTGCCATTTTTGACTCTATAAGTAGCCCTCACAATCCTCTCAATTTCCCTCTCGTTTCTCTCTCAATCTCGCCTCCAGGCTGCAAAAATCGCTCGCCGGACCGCCACGGCCGCCGCCGTTCGAGCTCAATTCCGGCGACACCAGGGTTCCCCGCACCTCCTTATGCCTTCTATTCCTTTCCCTCGCGCGTGCGCATCACCTGAGACACTCTATTGATTTTTGCGTGCAGGGAATAGAGCGGAACGAGCTCGACAAGCTCGCCGGCCGCCCGCACCACTCCGGCCTCGCAGCGTCGCGATAGACGAAGCCGACCCCGCCATCTTCTTCGCCGTGCGGATCCGCATCTCGTCGTCATCTTCTCGAGCCCAGGGGACCACCGTAGCAGCCACCCCGTGCACACCCGAGGCCAGCACCGCCGCGACGCCATTTTCCGGTGAGGTCCGCCGCCAAGTTTTTGGTCAACTCTCTCCAGCCGTCCGATCTGCCCCGGACAGCCACGATTAGAAGAACATTGTGAAGAGGTATCTTCGTTTCTCGGCCCTTAAGATCTAGATCCAACGGATTAGATTAAGTCACTTAACCAGCTCAGCGCCACGTCAGTGCCTAGTCAGCACCACGTCAGTGCCTAGTCAGATCCACGTGTTCTGTGATTTTCCTATTTAGATTTAATTGGCTGTTTTGCAGAAAAGACCCTGGATCTTAGATCTATCATATTTTCAACCACATATCCAAATTTTACAAACTTTATAACCCCTGGAAAGCCCTTGACCTGTAGACACTTTTGGCACTGTTAGTTTTCATTTTGTCCAGTTTAAATTTATTCAAATTTCAAATGAGGAGTTTTGAGTAAATTTGACTTAACTTTAGATCCACAAGTCCAAAATTTGCAAATAAAATAGTTTTAGAAAACTTAGAATATGTGTAATATATTCCTCTTTTATAAAATATTTTTGGCATATTTTGATGATTTAAAAATCAGAGGCTTAATTTGAGTATTTTTTGGCATATCTTTAAATCTATAAATGCAAAATTTACAAATAAAATATTTTGGAAACCTTTAGATCTGTAGAATAGATTAGACACTGTTAAAAATATTTTTGGATACTTTTAAACTGATTTAAAAATCAGGGGCTTAAAATGAGTACTTTATTATGTTTCTTTTTGTAAAATGTCACAAATAATTGCCCCTGGCCATATAGACACATTCCTTATTTTTGTAAATTAGTTTATTTAACAGTAGTATTTAATCTATGTTTATTCCCTTTTTAGGATTTGTTTTGTTTAAATGTGTTATTAAAAATTGTTTTAATTGCATTTTGGCTTCATGCATGATTTGTTAAAACCAGAAAAGTTAGTGTAATAATTTTATTTGTGTTTTAATTACCATTTCATGCATAGCATATTTTTGTATAGTTAATTTAATTGCAATTAAGTTTGTGTTAAAAGCCTTTTAAAAAATGTTGCTTGGCAAACCCTTAAATTTGATTTGTGTTAAATAGTTTTGACCCAATTAATGTGTGATAAATTTTGATTAAAGACCAACCCATTAAAACCCATTGAACATCACATTAATATATTTAATAAGTTCAAAATTATTTGTTTTGACCAACCTTTAACCACATTGGAAAACCAAAAACCCAATCACATCAATTCTTTTTGCATATTGAATTATGTGATATTCCTTGACCATTTATTTTGTGAAGATCTTGTGTTGTATATTTTGATTATGATATGAATTGTTGTTTTGTTTGTTTATTGTTGTGTGATTTCTATGTATAGATTAAACGGAGTGCCAACATCGTTCCTTGTTGAAAAGAGTGTGAGAGCAACGACAACTTCAAAAGGCAAGTGGCACATTCATAAACCTCCTACTATTTTCTATATGCATGACTTAGAGTATTTTTCTATAAGCATGTGTTGGATAGTACTGCTATGCAAAGACTGTTTAGAGTAGCATCCTTATTCCTATGTCTATAATCCTATTTAACTTAGTAGTTTATTGAAGTGCTATGCAAATGTTGTTTTATACAAAGCTAATTCTACTAAGTTAATGAATCACCTGGGTGGAATTGGTATTGCTTGGTTTATGTTGAGTGGCTGCTCAGGGCTGTGTTCGTGGTTGTCTTCGCCTAAGGTAGTTTCTACTATACTTAGGGCCATGAGCATGGGGTTTTCACTTGAGGGTGCACTTGTGGACGACCACCCAGGGACAAAGGATTTGAAGTTACTCCAAGTGAAGAATTGCTTCCAGTGCAGCCATTTGTCATATGGGCTTTGTCTTGATGGATTAAGTTGCGTGGACTCATCCCGGCTTGACAAGCAGATGTAGATGATGTAGGTGGAATGGGTCAAGCCAGTATGGGGTGGGAAAATGCTTCTGAAAAATATCGTCTCGATCTTCTCCTTTTCCTTATCACTGTTGGAGTGTAGAGGATAGTTTGGGATGATTGAGTCAAATGGAGAAAGTGCACAACCTCTCGAGAGTGTCAAAACTAAGTACTTAGCCGTGTCCCCGTTACAGACAATTCTGAGCAGCTGATCAAGGACGTCAACGGAGGATCCCAACATTCTAGTTTCTTAAGTAAAATTTGCAGGGGTGAACAAGGGGTGCGCTACTCAGGGCTATGTTCATGGTGGTTTTCACCTGAGGGTAGTATACTACTCAGGGCCATGGTACATGGTGGTTTTCACCTGAGGGCGCACATGAGGAAAGTTTTTGTTATCTTTTTGTTGCACTGGGATTACCAGTGTGACTTTAACTTAGGAAAAGATGGCTTTGCGCAAAATAACCTTGAACTCCACCAGCCAAATATGCATATAGGTTATTAGAGTTATTCCATTAAGTGTCCACAGAGTGTCACTTGCCAGATCCATTTTATATGGTTCTGACCCACCTTGTTGCAACATTTTCCTGTTGCAGGATATTCAGACGATGAGTGAGGTTTCGTATAAGGATTTCGAGTCTACAACCAATATGTTTCGCCTGTGGCACATGAAGATATGGAGACTCACTGCTACTTTTTATTCCGCTGTGCTAAACTTTGTAAAATGCTAGCCTTGAGCTATGCAATTTGTAATGAATATTGTAAGTCTGGATCATGCGATGTAATAAAATTTGACGCATTTGCATGATATTCATCTTAGACTGTGTGTGCAAATGAATCGATCCAGGGGTTTGCACTATACACAGGGATCTTGCCAATTTTTAAGTGCAGGTTCGCTACAGATGGTATCAGAGCACTGTGTTGCCTGTAGGTTCGAAATCCTCGGTTTGGATAGAAATAGGTTTGACCATAGGAATTGAAAATCTATTTTTATTCAGTTTTCTAAAATCAAAACTTTTCATTTTATCTTTCTTGTACTCTCATCTAATGTCAAACCTTCTGAAATTATCTTCTCTTATTCTAGATGACCATGTCCTTAAAATCTGAGTCTACAGCTTCATATGCAATTCTACGATTCAACATGAAGCACTACATCCATGGAAGACCATTGAAGAACCCAGATTCAGAGCTCAAACACTTAGAAGATTTGAAGAAAGTTGAAGAA
Organism: Poa pratensis; assembly: GCA_947311845.1. Lineage (NCBI taxonomy): Eukaryota > Viridiplantae > Streptophyta > Magnoliopsida > Poales > Poaceae > Poa > Poa pratensis. Next base: position 2,411,566 of record CAMZMU010000036.1, on the reverse strand, counting down.
GAATTTGAAGCACTCAAGAAGGAGACAGACTAGAGACCACCACTTAATTAGAACAACGATATCGTGTTAGTGTATTGATCATACCAACTCAGGTTGTATGCCAATACTAGATTGTTTGTCTGTGTTTGAACCATGTTGTTTGATGTTTGTTAGATGTTGTTTGTAAGATGAGTTGCCTTGATCTGCTCTGTTGGCGTAAGATTCTCCTTAGTATCTTTTTATCTCTACGCATCATGCTAAACTCAACCAGATGCCTTATCCTTTTGACCACATTTAACTGAGGACCAGTTCCCTAGGTATTACCAGCCATCCGACAGAAGAATGCTTCCCAAACTTTAGTTACTTCATTTGTGTGAAGGAACAATCGCATCCTTCTCCATGCCATCTCCATCCTAGGATACAAAAGTGACCCAACAGGAATGAATAGAGACGTGGAATTGAAGTTTTACAAGACAAAATGGAAAGGCTACCACACCAACAAGGAGGAGTCTCGAAGCGACAACATCTTTTGAGTTTACGTTGTCTAGGGGTTGACGCAACCCACTAGTATGAGGACCGATAGTTTAGTTCAGGTTTGTCTTACAGAGTGGGAAACATTCTGTGAGATAAGTGAGGTTTGACCGAGTGTTAGAATGCGAGATTTATCAAACCAATTACAAGGTAATGAGTGAGTGCGACATGGATTGGCCCCCATGGCGAATACTCATATCGTTCGCTTTGTTATATGGAATGTAAAATCTTGAGTGACATACCGATAAGAGGGGCGATGTTGATAAGCATGATCCCTAGAATGGTAAGATATATAACCCTATGTGAGGCAAGTGTTGCCGAAACGTATGCTATACGGTGAGGGTAAAAACAAACCAAGTTTTGGGGGTACCCTGCAATGAAGCTTTTGCCTACCATGAGAGTTTTCGTTAGCAATAGTTTGAAGTTTAGCAATGAAGCTGGAAGCTCAGAAGATGAAATCCTCTCATCTTGGTCTTCCGAATGACTCAAGAGTGACCCTTTAGTGTACTATTGGCCTACAGCGAGGGAAAGTTCTACTCAAGGATTCAAGACCCCAATTACCAACAAGGAGCTGGTACATGCTATACCAGAAAAGTAAGGATGATAAAGAGATGAAGATAAGAGTTCCAAACTATTCAGAAAAGTATCTTTTAAGGGTGGTAGCCCACCGAGATAATCTAAACCCAGTTGCCCAAACCAATCTTTCTTCCTAGCCTTCCCGAATCTCGGGGACGAGATTCTTTTTAAGGGTGGTAGTCTGTAACATCCCAATATTTTGGAATGTTCAAAAATCACTAAAAATTTAAAACTTTTGTTTTTATTAAAAGAAAACATCCAAATTATAATAGAAACCAAATATTAGAAGACATTTGACATCTTCAAAAACTCTAATAGTTTAAATACCCAGGTAATCTTAAATTTCAAAATCTGAGTTTAGTTTAAATTCTTTTTATCCAAGGTATTTCAAAGAAACCTTCATCTCATAAAATGTTGTTTTCCAAATTATTTGATTTTAAATATTAACTTTTGATTATTTATCAAACCCAGAAACCATTTTGCAAAGTGCTTACGTTATTTAAAGTATGCCTATTTTTGTAAACTAATATGATATAAAATTATATATTACGTTTGGGTGTTTAATAAACCCTGCAATAATATTTACAAAAGTGTTTTAAATTATTTAAAGCTTGTTCTACTTTCAAAAGTGGTTTTGATTCAATTATATTTATTTTAAAAAATAAGCTTAAAATAGTTATTTCTCAATATTTACAATTGTGGTATTTTTATTTGATTTTAATAAAGCCACAAATGATTTTAATTAAAACCCTATTTCAAATTTGACATTAAGTGTCAATTAAGCAATTATGCAATATTTTAAAATTATTATTTTGTTTTGTTTTGCAAAAGTGTTACCAAATAGTTCATATTGATAAGTTTTATTTTACAAAATTCTACAAATTGAATTGAATCCATTTGGAGTTTTAAAACTAAAGTTTTAAAAGTTTCAGAAAAATAAATGAAGAAAGAACAAAAAAAAATAGAAGAGGCCAACTAGGCCGAAACCCATCAACAAGCCGCGCAGCCGAAGCCCAACCCCGGCCCAGCAGCAGCCGCGCCCCTCTCCTCCTTTTTTTCCACCGACATCGTCGTCTTCAACCGCGGACACAAATCACGCACACGTCCATTTCGGCCGAGAATTTCGCCGCGCGATTGCGGGCTATTAAGGCCATCAATCCTTGCCATTTTTACTCTATAAGTAGCCCTCACAATCCTCTCCATTTCCCCTCTCGTTTCTCTCTCAATCTCGCCTCCAGGCTGCCAAAATCGCTCGCCGGAGCCGCCACGGCCGCCGCCGTTCGAGCTCAATTCCGGCGACACCAGGGTTCCCCGCCACTCCTTATGCCTTCTATTCCTTTCCCTCGCGCGTGCGCATCACCTGAGACACTCTATTGATTTTTGCGTGCGGGAATAGAGCGGAACGAGCTCGACAAGCTTGCTGGCCGCCCGCACCACTCCGGCCTCGCAGCGTCGCCGTTCCAGGACGCGATAGACGAAGCCGACCCCGCCATCTTCTTCGCCGTGCGGATCCGCATCTCGTCGTCATCTTCTCGAGCCCAGGGGACCACCGCAGCAGGTACCCCGTGCACACCCGAGGCCAGCACCGCCGCGACGCCATTTTCCGGTGGGTCCGCCGCCAAGTTTTTGGTCAACTCTCTCCCAGCCGTCCGATCTGCCCGGACGGCCACGATTAGAAGAACATTGTGAGAGGTATCTTCGTTTCTCGGCCCTTAGATCTAGATCAACGGATTAGATTAAGTCACTTAACCAGCTCAGCGCTATGTCAGTGCTTAGTCAGCACCATGTCAGTGCCTAGTCAGATCCACGTGTTCTGTGATTTTCCTAGTTAGATTTAATTGGCTGTTTTACAGAAAAGACCCTGGATCTTAGATCTATCATATCTTTTCAACCACATATCCAAATTTTACAAACTTTATACCCCTGGAAATCCCTTGACCTGTAGAAACTTTTGGTACTGTTAGTTTTCATTTTGTCCAGTTTAAATTTATTCAAATTTCAAATGAGGAGTTTGAATAAATTTGACTTAACTTTAGATCCACATGTCCAAAATTTGCAATAAAATAGTTTTAGAAACCTTAGAATATGTGTAATATTATTCCTCTATTATAAAATATTTTTGGGCATTATTTGATGATTTAAAAATCAGAGGCTTAATTTGAGAATTTTTGGCATATCTTTAAATCTATAAATGCAAAATTTACAAATAAAATATTTTTGGAAACCTTTAGATCTGTAGAATAGATTAGACACTGTTAAAAATATTTTTGGATACTTTTAAACTGATTAAAAATCAGGGGCTTAAAATGAGTATTTTTTGGTATAGTTTAAATCCTACAAACTATTTTATTATGTTCTTTTTGTAAAATGTCACAAATAATTACCCCTGGCCATATAGACACATTCCTTATTTTTGTAAATTAGTTTATTTAACAGTAGTATTTAATCTATGTTTATTCCTGTTGCAAACCCTTAAATTTGATTTGTGTTAATTACTTTTGACCCAATTAATGTGTGATAAATTTTGATTAAAGACCAACCCATTAAACCCATTGAACATCACATTAATATATTTAATAAGTTCAAAATTATTTGTTTGACCAACCTTTAACCACATTGGAAAACCAAAAACCCAATCACATCATTCTTTTTGCATATTGAATTATGTGATATTCCTTGTCCATTTATTTTGTGAATATCTTGTGTTGTATGTTTTGAGATGATATGAATTGTTGTTTTGTTTGTTTATTGTGTGTGATTTATGTTAGATTGAACAGAGTGCAACGTTGTTCCTTGTTGAAAAGAGTGTGAGAGCAACGACAACTTCAAAAGGCAAGTGGCACATTCATAAACCTCCTACTATTTTCTATATGCATGACTCAGAGTATTTTTCTATAAGCATGTGTTGGATAGTACTGCTATGCAAAGACTGTTTAGAGTAGCATCCTTATTCCTATGTGTCTAGAATCTTATTTTAACTTAGTAGTTTATTGAAGTGCTATGCAAATGCTGTTTTATACAAAGCTAATTTCTACTAAGTTAATGAATCACCTGGGTGGAATTTGTATTGCTTGGTTTATGTTGAGTGGCTACTCAGGGCTGTGTTCGTAGTTGTCTTCGCCTAAGGTAGTTTCTACTATACTTAGGGCCATGAGATGGTGGTTTTCACCTGAGGGTGCACTTGTGGACGGCCACCCAGGGACAAAGGGATTTGAAGTTACTCCAAGTGAAGATTGCTTCCAGTGCAGCCATTTGTCATATGGGCTCTGTCTTGATGGATTAAGTTGCGTGGACTCATCCCGGCTTGACAAGCAGATGTAGATGATGTAGGTGGGAACGGGTCAAGCCAGTATGGGGTGGGAAAATGCTTCTGAAAAATCTCGTCTCAATCTTCTTCTTTCCTTATCACTGTTGGAGTGTAGAGGATAGTTTGGGCTGATTGAGTCAAACGGTGAAAGTGCGCAACCTCTCGAGAGTGTCAAAACTAAGTACTTAGCCGTGTTCCCATTACGGACAATTCTGAGCAGCTAATCAAGGACGTCAACGGAGGATCCCAACATTCTAATTTCTTAAGTAAAATTTGCTGGGGTGAACAAGGGGTGCGCTACTCAGGGCTATGTTCATGGTGGTTTTCACCTAAGGGTAGTATACTACTCAGGGCCATGGTACATGGTGGTTTTCACCTGAGGGCGCACATGAGGAAAGTTTTTGTTATCTTTTTGTTGCACTGGGGATTTACCAGTGTGACTATTTAACTTAGGAAAAGATGGCTTTGCGCAAAATAACCTTGAACTCCACCAGCCAAATATGCATATAGGTTATTAGAGTTATTCCATTAAGTGTCCACAGAGTGTCACTTGCCAGATCCTTTTATATGGTTCTGACCCACCTTGTTGCAACATTTTTCTGTTGCAGGATATTCAGACGATGAGTGAGGTTTCGTATAAGTATTTCAAGTCAACAACCAACATGTTTCGCCTGTGGCACATGAAGATGATGGAGACTCACGCTACTTTTTATTCCGCTGTGCTGAACTTTGAAAATGCTAGCCTTGAGCTATGCAGTTTGTAATGAATATGTAAGTCTGGATCATGCGATGTAATAAAATTTGACGCATTTGCATGATGTTCATCTTAGACTGTGTGTGCAAATGAATCGATCCAGGGTTTGCACTATACACAGGGATCTTGCCAATTTTTTAAGTGCAGGTCTGCTACAAAAAACATGTGTTTGGAGGTGGTTGTTCCTGTCAACGAATCAGAAAATGAATAGTTACAATATGACTCCCTGCCAACCACACTTTTAAGAGCGGCTCCCATGAAGGACGTTATTTCTACGAGCAAGGAAGATCATCCCTCTTTTCTCTTTGTTTAAACATGCAGATATTTCACTGGTATCATTGCTTGTCTGATAAATCAGGACAAAAATGTGAAGAGAATTAAATGGTTAAAGTTGTAATTAATTGGGACTGGGCACCCATTTGCCAGCTATTTTTGCAAAATTAATGGATAAGCGGATGTATATGCCGCTAGTCCGGTGGCAAAGTCTTTTTAACAGGTGACATAAAGACATCCACCCCGTCCTCATGAGCTAAAAACAGTGTCACAAAATGAGAAGTATTTTGAAGGTTTTAAAGGTAGCACATGGAAATTTATTTGGAATGGTTCGAAATACCATGTATAGGAGTTTTTGGTGGACTTTTGGAATTACTTGGTTTTTAAGGATTTGGAAGCACGAGCAGCATTCCCGCTCAGTACAAGTGAAGGCTAGCAATAGACTGGAAAGCGACAATCAAGAGAGCAGTAACCGTCATAAATCATGCTTGCGACAGAATAGAATTAACAAAGGCATAAAAGTGATACTAGAACTCTGAGGCAAAGTAAATCGTCAAGGCTGAATTGACTTTTTGTTTTCAGTCATGAGCTTGCGCGAGCATGTGCCAAGTCAATTCAAATGAAACATTCAGAGGAGGATACCACCATGTCATACCCTTTTATGAATAGAACATACAAGCAAATATCTGTATGACATGTTATCTACTACTAGTAAATTGGAACTGATCATAGGAAAACATTAACTACTAAGCATCCATTAAATACATAGTCCTCACACAAACCAGCTAAGCATGTCCATATAAGTGAGCATATGTACAAAAATGAAAACAAATAGAGTTCATACCAGCCTCTCACCACAACTCGAGTTGCCATAAATCGTCATTATTGCTTTTCACTTGTGTGGCTTGAATGATATGACATGATAACCAAGCTCCAACGGAATCACAGAAGGCTGTTGAATTCTGCAACAACTATACAAAATCGAAGAAGAGCAACAAAATATTTTGGGTTTTCGATTTAAACAAGCAAAGAAAAGAGCAAACAAATAAAACAAATCTTTTGGATTTTGAATACCAAACCGAAACTAAAAAGATGAAGCAAACCAACACTAAGGTAAACAAAAGAAATGACAGAAATATTTTTGGTCTTTTTGGGTTTTGGAAAGTGAAATCAAAGCGATAAACAACAATGAAAAATAAAGAAAAACGAAACATGGATATACAGTATCGACCGAATATGATATAAAAGTGAGCGAGATGTCGGTTTACCTCCCCCCAAGCTTAGGCTTTTGGCCTAAGTGGAGATCAATCATCCCATGTGGGCCACGCTGGGGCGCCTCCAGGTATGACGAAGAAGGTCCCTCGTCCTGGTGTGAGCTCGAGGATGCACCGGTAATAGACGGTATAATCCGCAGGGGCGCCATGTTCGTGTCCTGTTGGTGTTCGGGGTAGTGCTGCGAGTGGAAGTTGAGCGCGATCCTAGATGCTCGTCCAATTCCTCCTTTGACAATGACAGCGGCTTCCTGAAAATACTGAACAAACTAGGCTGCGGCAAAGGAATTTCCTTTTCGGCCCCGTCAGTAAACGAAATTTTATAAACTAGACAACCTGCATGAGAGTTTGGTGTAATAAAATGATGGCCTTTCATAGCAGCAAGATCAAGCCTTTGTGGGGTCAACAACTCATCATTAGGATCAACAGAAAAACCTAAATAAGCTAAAACACGTGCACCAATAATTCCCCCAAAGATTGGCCCTCTTGCAGCGAGGCGACATGCAATCAAAGCACCGAGGTTATAAGTTTTATCATCCTTAAGTGCGGCAGCCAGAAAAGCTAAATGGTAGTTAGAAAAGTTACTAGTGTTTTCTAGCAAGAACACTAGTGGCAAGATAATAGGTAAATATCTAATGGCTGGGAGTTGAATGTTCCTTATCTTGCCGCGCTGCGCCCTGCGGTCATCATCATAAGTCACCTCTCGGTAAAGCTCCATCAGATCGCGAGGTTGCCCCTGGATTTCCTTGCTGTCCCATGGAGCAATTCCGATGACACTTCAAAATCTTTTCAGCTCCATGGTACAAGGTTTATCATAAATTTTAAATGCAACAGAGGGTTTAAAATGGGTGTTGTTGAAAGTAAAACTCTCAACAAAAATCTTGGTTAGCATAGCTATTGCTCCCTCTCATACTGCATAAACTCCATCAAGCCAACATTGTTAACAAGTACCAAGAAATCGTCAGAAGCCCTGCATCTCTCAAAAAGTTAGTACAAGGGAAGATAGATGGATGTGCAGCACCATCATCCTCCTCTTCACTAAACCTCGGTGCAATGAGGTCCTCATTGTAGGATGGCCTACATCAAGCAGTTGATCTTGAAGGCCTTGTTGACCTCGGTGTTTCCCTCTCAAAATTTCTCCATAAGTATGATTATGCATCTTCCTTCTCTGAAATTTTTAACAAAATCTCATAAAACATGAGTTTGGAGCAAATAAATCGAAGACACTACCATAGAGACTTGCAAGAGGGCTACACATGCATCCAGAATAATTAATCTAGCATAGAACAAGCGTGCAAACACATCTAACCTGTCACCTACAGTACCAAAATACGAAAGAAACACACAAATAAACAAAATTCTACTTGGATAAACGAGGAGTCACATACCGGAGGGCAAATGGTCCAAATCTCAGCAGCAAAGATGGACTGAGAGAAAGGAGATCGAAAAATTCGAGCAAGAGCAGCTAGAACACTGGTTTGACCAATGGTGGAGTGTGTGTGTCGAGTGAGAGAAAACAAAGAGGAAGATGGGTGAGTGGAGGGCCAGGTGGGACCCACACCATGTCACGGCGCGCCCACACCCCTGTCGCGCGGTGGGGTGGTGCGGAGGCATGGTGGGTCCCCCTGGTCAGCCCCAAGTGCTCCCACGTTCCTCTTAAAAACTAAGACTCCTGGTATAATTTTCAGAAATTTCTGAAACTTTCATTTGCACATTTTTGGGTATTCAAATAATAAACATAGAGCAGAAATAGAATTTTATAAGGGCCAAATTCAACTAAAAACTCTACAAGTTCAGTAGCAAAACAGTAGTAAAACAAGTTGGAAGGAAAAATGTTGTTTAACCATTTTATGCATTTAAAAATATTGTTGGCAAGGTTGATCAAGTCTTGTCACCAAATAAATTTTATATGGCATAAAGAATTAAACACATGAGACAATCATGTTACCTTGAATTGTAATAGCTATTGATCCAATCATAATACTTTCAAATCCTTCTTGAGGATCAAAATTGGGCAATCAATACTTCCCACTTTGATGGTTCTAAGATTAGCAATTGTATTTACTCCATATATCTCGTCCATCTTCTTGGAAAATAAACAATATGCTCTTTGTCATTAACATTGAAAGTTACTTTTCCTTTGTTGCAATCAATAACAGCCCCTGCAGTGTTAAGAAAAGGTCTCCCGAGATAATAGACATATTATCATCTTCAGGCATTTCCAACACAACAAAGTCAGTTAATATCAAACAATATTAGCCACTTGAACAGGAACATCTCACATGCCAACAGGAACAGCAGAAGATTTATCAGCCATTTGCAAAGATATATCAGTTGGTATCAATTTATCCAAATAAAGCTCTTTATAAAGAGAAAAGGCATATAACACTAATCCTGCTCCTAAATCACATAGAGAAGTTGTAACATAATTATTTTTAATTGAGCAAGGAATAGTTGGTTATACCTGGATCCCCAAGCTTCTTTGGAACTTTACCATTGAAAGAATAATTAGCAAGCATAGTAGAAATTTCCTCATTAGGAATCTTCCTTTTGTTAGAGACAATGTCTT